>CM040841.1:25742120-25969620 GCA_022828995.1 Vimba vimba | reverse complement strand
AAATGTACAAATGAAGTCTTGATGTGTCCATTCACAAACATTTGTTAAGAAGCATATGTATCGTATGCATAATGTTTAATACTTGTATTTGTACAAAATGTATGTTGCTTGAATAATATATATATATATATTAAGAAGCAGATTTGCTTATGAAGTTCTGCCAGAAGATGGCGCTAGAGGAAAGCACAAACTGCAAAGACCTTCATCTCAAACTCTCAATCTGCTCTACAAACACACGTTCATTCTCAATGATTGCGTTTGTCTTTATTGCCGGCGTGTACATATATATATTTGTAAGTATAACATGTTTACCCTAAGAAATTAAATATTTCTCAACCACATTATCATTGAGTCTTTTCCTTATTAGCCTACAAGTTGTTTTACTCTCTCCACTAATGCTGCAATGTGTTTTTCGACTACTTTTCTGAAAGCTGATTAGTAATGAGTAGTTGTGCAAGCCCAAACCAGGACTGATTAATGAGATCACATTTCAGATGGTAAACTTAACTATAATCCACATAAACTGCCAAGGAAACAAAACAAATACGTGGAAGTACTAAATCAACAGGCCACTAATCGAATAAGCATTTGGTTTCTTCAGTACAAACAGTGACTCATTCATGTTTACTACAAATGAGTTCAGGAGAATTTGTACTGCATGTGGGGAGATTTATTTCTTTTTAAATGATCTGTAGAGTTAGTAAACCACGGCCAGATTGTTAAAGTCCCCCTGTAGTCAGTAATTTTATCCCTTAAAACTCATCTTTGATAACCAAAATTACATATTTAAATGTTTTTTCCTTGAAAAAAAAATTATTTGTGCCTTAAAACAGCTTGAATGTAACTCGACACCCTTGCATCATTTACTATGCGCGGTTCTATGAATATGCAAATGAGCCCCGCCTCCACTCACTCGCTCAGCTCAGAGATCCACTCGTTGACGATCACACGTTGATCTGATTGGTTACAAGGTAGTTTGTGACGTCAGAAACACCAGCGATTTCGAGACTGTCTTTGGTTCACTGCAGTTTTAAGGAGAAAATACTCAGCAATGCTGTCGACTTATGAATTTACACATGGTTTGTCTTAGAGCATATTAAAAACACCACATAGACACATGAACAACATTAAAAGCTGGATTTTCACCACAGGGGGACTTTAAAGCTGAGAGGGGAAAATTACTCACTCACAGGGTTCATAAGAAAAGATCCAAAAGCTCTTATTTACCTCCAGGATCCGTGGCCTGAATGTGGATCTCTCACCTCATTTACAATGAATGACAGATCCTCATAAACAGTCATGAAACGTCTGTAACCTCCCACAGCATGTGTCCTGAAAGCTGCTTTGAGAACATCTGCCAAAGATCTGCAGAAATGTCAGTGATAGAGCTCCGGTTTCACATAAAACTGCGAAATTTCTGTCATTTGTCTCTCTGTGGCCAGAATGAAATCACCTCCAGTTGAATATTTGAGGCTGGAATCCAATATCAGAAGATGAACATCAGCAATATCTTTTATTCTCAGAGCTACCATGAGATCAGGGTCATTAAGTAAAGCTACGAGTGCATTGGGCCTTGGGATATGAAATAAAAATGTTAAAAGTAATGTTTAAATGTAAAATATTTTCCTAACTTTATTTTTGCATTCCTTTTCTCTTTAGAACACTAAAGGATTTGCATGATAAACCGACAGAAACAACTGATAATGGTAATTTAATGAAGATTAGAGCCTAATGTTACTATTCCTTTTATTTGTGGTTATTTTAGCATGTAAACATCTAGAGATTAACGACCTGAGATACATTTCTTTGATAATATTTCAGCAATCATGCCACTGTGAATTTTCTATCCACTCTTTAGCATTAGATTTAGCAATGTCAGATCGCGAATGAATCACTATTTGGATGTAATCGATCAAACGGTTCACGAAAAAGTGCGAAATTGTTCGCGATTCAGTTTGATTCACTTGGACAGTTCACTCACGTGATGTTTTCTGTAGCTTCTCACAGCATAACATAAGTTAGAAAAAAATGATTTAAGCAGTTTATTAGCCACTCTGTATTGCATTTTTACGGAGCGCCTAAAGGGGCATGGTGGAAAAATGTGAGGTGGGAGGAATTTTAATGCTTTTGCGTTCGCTCACAAAAGTTTTGCGTTGCACCGAGAAAAAAAAATTTTTTTCATTCCATCCATAAAAAAAAAAAAAAAAAACGCTCCGTTAAAAAAACAAAAAAGTTTTTGCACAAAAAAAAACTTTGACGTAATTTTTCCTCCCATCTCATTTTTTTTTTCCTTCACCGTTCCTTTATAGGTGGTCCGTACATTTTAGGTACGTTCTATATCCAAATATTCAAAACCGTTTAAAAAACTGTCAAAATGTGCCAAGCACTAAGAAAGCACGATAAGTCGTTTTAACATAATGCCATCAAATTTGTTGATATGTGGTAAAAACTGTTTGGTCTATCGACACGAAAATCCATAGCTTTTTGCTGGCATGGTCTGAAGATGAAACAATTCGATTTCGGTGAAAATTGGACCAACGGTCTAGGAGGAGTTCGAAAAAGTAGGTTTTTAAAGAAAATCAAGATGGCGGACAGGAAGTTTGGACAGCTATGGCAAAATCGTAGGCCTATCTATGTTTTCTGCACAACCCAATCTTTACAACAGGCTAATTTAAATAAAAGTTATCAGTAGCCTATTTTTTTTTAAATTTCACTAAAACTTTTGACCACAAGGTTAGGGGTTAAGAGTTTAGGACCCAAGGATCAGATGTTTGAAAGAAGACCCGGAGTCAGAATTATAATAAATTGAAGAAAAGTTTTACTGAAGATAGTTTGCAGTTTCATCAGCAGAAGTCAGCTTCAAGACACAGCAGTTATACCATTTCCAAGGTCTAAGCTACGCTAAGAAATAGATAAACATAGTAATTTTACATATATATACAGATAGACTGAAGCATATCTCCATCGATTATGCAGCTGACACTCGGACCCTGAAGTTAGGCACGCTGTGACCTTCCAAGTCGCAGATTTGGGTTTCTGGGCGCCAGCATGTCCAAAACAACAACTCAGTCAATCTCCAATAATGCCAGTGGTTCCTTAACCTGTAAGCAAGAAGACTAACACACACACCGACACGGTTCCAAGGTTGGATTTGGCCAGGCTCTAACTATAAACAGGAGTCTTGTCTCAAAACATCAAGATAACAAGCTCTTTCTCTCAAGGATAGGAAACTTTAGTCTAAATGGAAAATATAGGCTTTAACTGAGAAATGGTCCCTTAAACTATAGACTTCAATGACCCCTATTCGTTTTAACACGTTGAAGACCTTTCTCAAACACAAAACAAGTCCCTATTTCATTTCTGAAAGCCGGGCTAAATAAGCAAGCACTGTTACTGCATTCAGATATCAAATACAGACATTAGAGAATACATGAAAAGAACATTTCAGTAATCACACTGGTAACTTCTATAACAAAGTAAAATCTCCAGAGAAGTCATTCAACTCATTTGATATTTAGAAGGAAAAATATTGATTAATACCTTGATTATAATCACTCATTTCATATACATTGAAGCAGCAGTGGATTCCAATCCACCCCCTTCACCTGAGTATCTTCAGGGCATGGTGCCGAAGACACATACCGAGTTTCATACCGATACGCCAATATATTCTGCATTTTATGACAAAATTCAAAATGGCCGATATAGGAAAATTGGGTATTGTTCAACTCTCTGTATGCTTTTCTTCCATATCTCCTGACCACTAGGTGGCACTGTGCTGAAACTGTGCAGGTAGCCTAAGATCATGGTTGTCATAACACACACCAAGTTTGGTCAGGATACGCTAAAGCGTTGCCGAGATATAGCCTCGCGTTAATTTTGGCGTGTTCTTTGCCAAATTCGTTTGTGCGTTATTCAAGATGAATGGTTTGACGAATCAACTTGAATTCCATAACTTTTTGTCAGCATGGTCTGAAGATGATCTGGTTCAATTTTAGTCAATTTTGCAGGAATCAAATCGTCTTGGGCCACGCAATCAGAGGAAAAAATATTTAGTTTTTCGCGCTTACGGTTCAAAAGTTATTAATATAAACGTGAGTGCAAGTTTGGACAGTTGGTGGCGCTAGAGAGATTGAGTTAGAGACTCCAAATTTGCTATGGTGTCAGTTCAGACTGTCCTCTATCTGTGCACCAAATTACATTACTTTCCTGCAAGCGATTCTATGGGCTCCCATAGACTTCCAGAGCGGAAGAAGAAGAGGAATAAACACTAGAGATTGCAAAAGGTGCCATCACACCTTCAGTGCTTGATCCTTAAATATGGGGGCACTTTTTAATGGGATACTGATGAAAGGCTAGAAACTGGAAGTGTTGCTGCTTTAATGTCGTTCAGGCACACATTGTTCTGCTTTCCAGAGTTAATATGATCATTGTCGTCCAAGAAAAGGACACTTACATTGCTGTAATCGATCTTCTTGACTGCAGAAGATGTCATGATGTCTTCGTAATGAGTTAGTCAGCTTTTAGTTATGAGACGGTCTGGATAATGGCTTCATCTGTTCTGAGGGACAAAAAAAAAACCGAAGCCATATTGTTCATGCATAAATGTAGGCAGAACACTTAATTTTCTGTGAAAAATTATTGAAAATGTGCAATGGCCAGATTGTCGGTGACCCGAGTTTCGTACCGATACGCCAATATATTCTGCATTTTATGACAAAATTCAAAATGGCCGATATAGGAAAATTGGGTATTGTTCAACTCTCTGTATGCTTTTCTTCCATATCTCCTGACCACTAGGTGGCACTGTGCTGAAACTGTGCAGGTAGCCTAAGATCATGGTTGTCATAACACACACCAAGTTTGGTCAGGATACGCTAAAGCGTTGCCGAGATATAGCCTCGCGTTAATTTTGGCATGCTCTTTGCCAAATTCGTTTGTGCGTTATTCAAGATGAACGGTTTGACGAATCAACTTGAATTCCATAACTTTTTGTCAGCATGGTCTGAAAGATGATCTGGTTCAATTTTAGTCAATTTTGCAGGAATCAAATCGTCTTGGGCCACGCAATCAGAGGAAAAAAATATTTAGTTTTTCGCGCTTACGGTTCAAAAGTTATTAATATAAACGTGAGTGCAAGTTTGGACAGTTGGTGGCGCTAGAGAGATTGAGTTAGAGACTCCAAATTTGCTATGGTGTCAGTTCAGACTGTACTATATCTGTGCACCAAATTACATTACTTTCCTGCAAGCAATTCTATGGGCTCCCATAGACTTCCAGAGCGGAATAAGAAGAGGAATAGAAACACTAGAGATTGCAAAAGGTGCCATCACACCTTTAGTGCTTGATCCTTAAATATGGGGGCACTTTTTAATGGGATACTGATGAAAGGCTAGAAACTGGAAGTGTTGCTGCTTTAATGTCGTTCAGGCACACATTGTTCTGCTTTCCAGAGTTAATATGATCATTGTCGTCCAAGAAAAGGACACTTACATTGCTGTAATCGATCTTCTTGACTGCAGAAGATGTCATGATGTCTTCGTAATGAGTTAGTCAGCTTTTAGTTATGAGACGGTCTGGATAATGGCTTCATCTGTTCTGAGGGACAAAAAAAAAACCGAAGCCATATTGTTCATGCATAAATGTAGGCAGAACACTTAATTTTCTGTGAAAAATTATTGAAAATGTGCAATGGCCAGATTGTCGGTGACTTGATCTGCTTACATTCGGCCGGTTCGAAGATTATGTGAATGTTATCAATGTCATTAGACGTCTGGTAATGGCAGAAATAATGACCAGAGTGACTGACGCATTGCATCATGGGAAACTGTTCAGACCCAGCATAATTGAAGTAATAAGCTCAAGCAATATCAATCTCAGCGACTGTTGAAGGCGCTGGAGGAAAGATTAATGTCATCTCAGTCTTGGGAATAAAAATTTGCCTCATCAATCTAATGCGAAAACAATACATGAAATATAAAAGCAATAACCATTATATTTTATGCAGTTATTTTTGTTACTTTTTCTTCTTTAAGTTGTTTTAAAGAACAATTCCTTTAAAATCTATTGCACAAACATTCTTTTCTTGACTTCCACATTCGTTATCATGCATGTCGTTCTTTCCTCCTACTATTTCACATATCTGTATCTGCATATGAGCCTATAAAGGTCATCTCACCGCCTTCAAATTACAAGCTAATGAAATAATGACGGTTGCGCGTCATTTAATTTGATTGTAGTTTGATTCAAATGTTCTCAGAGTTTTCTGATTTGATTAGCCGTGCCATTTCTGAGATGTGGAGTTAAAATGTCATGCATTTGTTCAACTTGCATTTAAAGTTTATATACTTTCTCGTAACCCCTTGCATTATTAGCAAACCATCTTTAGGTTTATTTGAAGGCCGTTCAGCAGACCTGTCTTAAAAGTGAATATGAGGTGCTTGACACTGTGTAAAATAGTTTATGAGGTGCGAAAAGGTTTTACTGGGAATATGTTCAACAGCCAAGGAAGAAGGACAGGGCAAGTCGAGTTCAACAGGCTGTTTGAGGAATTTCTCAGTAGGTTGATACTCTAAGACTAGAGAAATGTTTTGAATTTTATGTTTCTTGGCAACCATCGCTTAACGTTTGGTTGTCCAACAAGGTTATGTGTTGATTCTTGGCTTTTTTTTTTTTTTTTTTTACAAAGTTTAAGTTACATAAGCCACGGTATTTCACATTCTAGGAAAGTCCAAAAGGGGAAGAGAGCACTTCCATGTAAAAACATATAGCTCAACATTTCCTTTAAGAACTTCTCCAGTTTTCCTGTTTATTTGACGGTTTTGAAGCGGTGCATTTTAAAACTTTTTGACATTTTCATTTTTTTACTGTGTGAATTAAATTTTTACAGAAGTGAATTCTCTCATGTCTTTTAACTTTCTAATCAAGAGGAAATCAGATTCCAAATGGAATTGTGAAGGTCGAGTCGATTCCACAGTGTCGACCTCGACATGATGACATCGGATGAACAGGGAGTGAGGCCTGAAATATCCTTTTTCCAGGCATTGTGCTTGACGGCGTTCGCTTTGAATTCAAGAATGTGTGGAAGGATGTACCTTTAACCAAGAATATACATTCCAAGTTTCAGACACGGACTGACATTGTTGTCCAGTGGCCACTATTGTGTCTTCTACAGTTTGCGCTGTTGAATCGATATTGTCCGTCCTAATAACCTCTCTGAACTTCATTAAGTCCTGAACGGATGTTGGCACAGCTTCAAATGCGCTTTCATAACTTTGTTAGATCTCTTTGTGGCTGGTGGCTCGTTCATAGATGTGCTATTGATTTTAATCAATGTCCAAAGTATAAAATGGCAAAACTCAAGTCTGATGGGAAACGGTGCATTTTATGACCTCAGCGTGTTCTTTTGGGATGTAATATTGCATCATGAGCTTTTGTGGGAACATTTCGGAATGTCAGTTAATCTATTTTATATCTATACTTAAATACTAATATTTAATAAAAAGGGGGTTTGGCTGCTGCCAGTGCCAGTTAATTTCTCTAAACATGTCAAGGCTTATTCATTTCAATATTGAAGTAATCAGTTATGATGTTCCTGTTCACACTGTACCAGGGACGAGTTGGATTTCAATAAAATAAAAGGGAAGAGAGCACTTCATGTGTTTAAACACGTCAACATTTCCTTTAAGTAAAATAACTTCTCTGGTTTTCCTGTTTATTTGAAGGTTTTGAAGCTGTGCATTTTAAAAATGCATCAACTTTTGAACATTTTCAAGTCACTCAACTGTGAATTATTATGCAAACTTCACCAGTTTGGTTTATAATATTGCAACATGAGCTGGGGAAGTTTTATGGGAACATTTCGGAATGTCTCTGTTAATCTATTTTATATTATCTATAATCAAATACTAATATTTAATAAAAAGGGGGTTTTGGCTGCTGCCAGTGCCAGTTCATTTCTCTAAACATGTCAAGGCTTATTCATTTCAATAGTGAAGCAATCTATTCTGATATTCCTGTTCACACTGTACCAGGGACGAGTTGTATTTCATTAAAATATTCAATAATTAAAAACATGCCAGCCAATAGTTAATTATTATCATTATTATTATTATTGATTTATTTCTTTATGAGGGTTAGAAAATGTATAAAATGTATAATTAAATTAATATTTATTATCATGTATTGCCAAGGTTTTTTTGGTCTTAATTTAACTGGAAGGAAGTTTGAAAGTTCAGATTTTTTTTTTCCTTGTGTGAAATCTTACCTCAAAAGATCAAGGACAATTTGAAATCCTTGTTATATGAAAAAAAAAAAGCCATTTAAATTCATGTTAACTTATAAGTGTCATTTAAAATTCACACTTTGCTTTTACACCAGACTCACTGATATATCACGCCATAACAGGAGAACATAATATGATTACTTGCAGTTGATTCCTGCAAAATGAAATAAAGGAAGCCTGGAGCTCCAGTTGTGATTTACGGAGGTGAGGGGGCCTGTGATTTATTATGCAGGCCACGGAGGAGAAAAGAGCATGCTTTACATTCAGATGCTGTTTTGCAGGGGAGGAAAATTGTGCTGGGTGTAGCAGACGAGTCTATCAATCACCACTGTGCCAAAACGCTGATGAGATTGAGTCTGAAGTGTCCACGAAACACCTGTTATTGCAAAAAGCCATGTTTGCATTATAATACAGAATCAATGCAGCTTCTGAGGTGAGACATAAACCCTAGTGAGGCGACAAACACACAAGCAGTTAAAAATGGATTGAAACTTTTGATAATTTTGATACTCTTAGTCTTACTGGTGGCAGAAGTGATTTCAGCGGCTTCTTCGGCATTAGTAAAGTGATGTTGCGCAATGTGTTGTAGTAGCTGCCTATATAGGCTGTATATTAAAGGATTAGTTCACTTTTAAAAAAGCTTTTGCTGATAATTTACTCAAACAACATGTCATCCAAAATGTCCATGTCTTTCTTTCTTCAGTCGAAAAGAAATTAAGGTTTTTGATGAAAACATTCCAGGATTTTTCTCCATATAATGGACTTCAATGGGCCCCAAACGGTTCAAGGTCCAAATGACAGTTTCAGTGCAGCTTCAAAGGGCTTTAAACGATACCAGACGATGAATAAGGTTCTTATCTAGCAAAACGATTGGTCATTTAAAAAATAAATTAAAAAGTTTAAGTTTTATAAGCACAAATGCTCGCCTTGCTCTGTTCTGTGATGCGCGTTAGTGACGTCACGTAATACGCAATTACGTTGAAAAGGTCACGCTTGACGTAGGTGGAAGTACCGAGTCAGTGTTTACAAATGTGCGGAAGGAGGACCATATACACATATTCAAATGTGTGCGTATCCTGGGTGTTTTAATATTAAAAAGCCTAAAAGAAAATTTTCGTCAGGACAGAAAAGCGTGACCTTTTCAACGTAATTGCGTAATACATGACGTCACTAACGCGCATCACAGAACAGAGCAAGGCGAGCATTTGTGCTTATAAAACTTAAACTTTTTTATTTATTTTTTAAATGACCGATCGTTTCGCTAGATAAGAACCTTATTCATTGTCTGGTATCGTTTAAAGCCCTTTGAAGCTGCACTGAAACTGTCATTTGGACCTTGAACCGTTTGGGGCCCATTGAAGTCCATTATATGGAGGAATGTTTTCATCAAAAACCTTAATTTCTTTTCGACTGAAGAAAGAAAGACATGGACATCTTGGATGACATGGGGGTGAGTAAATTGTCAGCAAAAGTTTTTTAAGTGAACTAATCCTTTAAGGTATTTTTGATAATCAAACAATTAAAAACATGCTGGCCAATTGGATTTGAGTACTCTGGTGTCCCTACGGCTATAAACACTTGAATTTCATGGCACTAAAACACCCAAAGCCATTTTGTAATATTAAAGCAGTCATATTGTGATTTATTTTTTTTGTTTTATTATTATTTTATTAGGGTCGGAAAATGAATTGAATATTAATTAAATAATAAAATATAAAATGTCTACTTAGTCAAGATTTTGAGTCTTAATTTAACGTACAATTTAAGTTAAGTTAAGTTGTACAATTCTTGCCTCATAAGATCAATGAAAACTTGATTCCTCATTATAAGGAAAAATAAATAAATAAATAGCAAAAATCATGCAACATGGAGGACGAAGCGAGATTGTTTTGTACCACACTAAATTACTAAATAATATCCCCATGCAAAAAGATGATTGTACTAATCATAGCTTAATGTCTTCACTTAAAATTTTAAATGTACATTCACCTAAAATATTTAATTGTGCTCAGTCACTCTTTAAAGTCGCAGTGAAAAATCTGTTTGCAGAGCAAGTCCAACATCCTAAACATTGTGTAGGCTACGCATGCGCATAATGCGCCAGATGAGGAAAACCGTTGGTGCGGAGAATTCAAATGCGGATGCGCGGCAGCGCGGGAGAGCGAGTGAAACCGAACCAGCCGTGCTGAAGACGTAAACAAACATTCATCGTCTAAAGTTTAAAGACATTATGGTGAGTATTGAGCTATGAGCATTGGAATTATTCAGCAAATTTTTACTTTAGGACATGGTATAAAGTTTAAAAGGCATTTTGTAAAAGAGCAATTATGACCAGACATTATTTGAGGATTTATGTCTTTATTCATGTTACTTATTCAAAATAAAGGTATTTTAGGGTAACATCTGGTGCAAAAATATGAATGCAGCATTTTGTAACATGTAGGCTACTATAGCTTCGGTTGAGGGAATCGATTGCCATTGAAAATGTCTTTAATTTGAGTCTGAGTATGAATCCAGACTCATAAGACTTAATAAATCCACTTTGAACTTTCATTCTGTGAAAATGGAAAAAAGTTTATAAAAAAAACCTGAATACAAGACAGATTTAGTGTCTTGCATTAAATCTCAGAGATACCACAGAGATGATGCAGACTGGACCCAAAAGTTATAAATACTGACAAATTGTGAGAGACAGAAAGCTGATGTCACGTGTCCTCTCTCAGTCAACCATGAAATCACACAATAAACACTCGTTTCCTCACGCTCGCCTTGTTTTTCTTCTCTGTTTGCGTTTGCTGGCCTCAGTAATGACTATTCTAAGCACGAAACCCCATTCCACGGTGAGGTCAATGTTCCTCAGAGAGGCACTTAGCAACTGCGGCATGCTGGGATACAGTACGTGTGCAGTGAATATTAACAGCTGTGTCTGCTAGTCATGTGGTGTTCTGAGAATGAGGTTCAACAGGCTAAAGTTGTGTACACCAACCTTTGCAGATGTGTAGAAGTCTGCTAACCGGCCACAGATGAGTATTCGCAAACCATGTGACCAACGACAGGAAAGCCAGGTGAGACAGCCGAAGAAAATGAAAGAAAACAATACAAGGGCTAATCACACAGAACACCTCAGCAACCACCCAGAATACCATAGCAACGCCTTGGAAACCATCCACAACACTCTTGCATGATGATGGTAAGTTTTGAATAGGCAAACAGCACTGTTAATAGAAATAATAAAAAAATTAAATACATTTTAAATGATAAGCTACTTATATCTTACCACACATGCACTCTTTCATTGTAAAAACTAAAAGTGTTGGAATTCACACTCATCCTCAGTGAACATTAAGCCCCGCCTACTTTGATCTGATTGGTCATTATTTTGACATTGATGAGCACTGATAACTTTTTTTTTTTTTTAAACAAAATAAATTACATAGTCAACCATTTAAATCTGTATTTACCCATTCAAAACAAGCGTGCCGCACAAGTGCTGAAAAGTGAATCCAAAGCGTCTCGATCGCCCCCGGTGGCTGGTCCCAGTATAGCTCATAAACCCCGCCGGAGATTGGAGCTTCAACTTTAAAGGATTAGTTCACCTCAAAATGAAAATTTCCTGATATTTTACTCACCCCAATGCCATCCAAGATGTCCATGTCTTTCTTTCCTCAGTGGAAAAGAAATTAAGTTTTTTGAGGAAAACATTTCAGGATTTTTCTCCACACAATGGACTTCAACGGTAACCAAATTGTTGAAGTCCAAATCAATGCAGTTTCAAAGGGCTCTGCACGATCCCAGCTGAGGAATAGGGTCTTATCTAGCGAAACGATCTGTCATTTTCTAAATAAAATAAAAATGTATATACTTTTTAACCACAATTGTTTGTCTTGTGCTGGTCTGCGACGCGCCAAGCATTACGTAATCACGTTGGAAAGGTCACGCTAGACGTAGGCGGAAGTACCGCCCCATTATTTACAAAGCGAACGTGTAACTAATACAAAAGCCCTATAACAAAAAAGGTAAAACAATAAGGAGTTTTTCGCCCTACCCGACCTTTTTGAACCAGAGTACACAGATGAAGACCTTAGGCAGATGGAGGAGACCGCTACATCCAGCGTGACCTTTCCAACGTGATTACGTAATGCCGGGCGCGTCGCAGACCAGCACAAAATGAACAATCGTGGTTAAAAAGTATATATATTTTTATTTTATTTAGAAAATGACCAATCGTTTCGCTAGATAAGACCCTATTCCTCAGCTGGGATCGTGCAGAGCCCTTTGAAACGACATTGATTTGGACTTCAACAATTTGGTTGCCACTGAAGTCCATTGTGTGGAGAAAAATCCTGAAATGTTTTCCTCAAAAAACTTAATTTCTTTTCCACTGAAGAAAGAAAGACATGAACATCTTGGATGGCAATGGGGCGAGTAAATTACCAGGAAATTTTAATTTTGAGGTGACCTAATCCTTTAATTTCTACTGTTTATTTCACACAGTAAACTTTGTGCTAACCGTTTCTGTGGGAGTGAGTGCGGGACCTTGATATCACGACTCCACACACACTCACTGCGCAGAATCAGGTCCCATATCAGTGCAAGATGTCAGCGCCATATTAGGGACTTTGGCGGCTTCAATTATCACCAATGGAAGAGAGTGAAGGATCGTCGTCCATCTTTTTTTTTACAGTCTATGGTTCAAAATTATGTTGGTGTTGATTACAGAACCAAAGAATAAAAGTAACCTAACCTCAAAGTACAATATGATTACTTATTTAATACTGGCACCAACAATAACAACATATTTCTGGTTGAAATTAAATTAAAAGTAGCCTACATAATAACAGATCGCAGTTGCCCAGCAGAAAGAAAGTTGTGCAGATGTTCTCATGCCGGCTGAATGAAATGTGCTGCACATTGAGTCATAAATCATGTCGTTCATATACAGCTGCGCGTGTGAAATGTAGCAGGATCATTTTTTAACACGGAGTTTAGGTTTGTTTGTCGAGGTAGTGAGATGGACGTCATATATTACACTGTGAGAAAAATGTGTGTGTGTTTCTTTGAGCGTTAGCGTAACCGAGTTTTCCCCGACTCTGCCTCAAGGTGGACTTTATCATGAGCTTTCTCACGTTGCTTTATGAGACAGCGCATGATAAACGAGAGCTTTCCGAGGGAAACGCAAATCTAATTTATCCCCGACAGGCAATCTGAATGACCGCGAGCCCTTCCGCTGAGTCAGGTTAGGCTATCGCTCACAGATTATCAATCAGGTAGTAATAGATTCCCATTTCTCAGAAATACACAGCAGTCTATTTGAGCCTCTCCATGTCATATGCTATAGGCTACACAACTGTCTCAATGAAGTTTTGAGGATCTGTGCATTTTTTCCCTGATTCAATTTCTCATGTTTCCTAGACTTCAGACATTTATGCATTATGATGAAAGCGACCAAAACCAGTGACCTCAGAAGCTTGTTTTTGTTTTACCAACACCAATAAGCACTTGGGTAAATCACAATGTTTAATATTGTTTCTTTGAGTTTGTAATATGAAGGTAAAAAAAATATGATAAAGTGGTGATTTCTGTACCTTCTTTTAGGTAATTTGAAAGACAGTGTATTTCTTTATTTATTGTCCTTGCAAAGAGATTGATTCTTCAATGGTGGAAACTGGACATTGTGCCAATATTATTGAGCATTATTCATATTGAGAAGTTACGATTTATTAACAGTGACAAGCTAGATATATTTTGGAAAATTTAATTGGAAGCCTGTAATAGATCACTTGGGAATGTGATAACTTTATGCTGGTTTTTATATTGCATTATATCTTTGTAACTCTTAATTTATGTACCTAACTCTTGGTATCTTGTTATGGTAGTATTTCTATTTCTTTTTATCTTTTATCAGGGATATTTATCTGTATCTATAGTTCACTTATTGTTATATATTTGGTATACTGTGCTATTGTTTCCTTTTTGGACCTTTTTTCAGAAAAAAACAAATGTCATATTCGAAAACTAAATAAAGTTTACAAAAAATATATATATATATATATTACCGACCCCCCCCCCCCCCCCCCCCCCCAAAAAAAAAAATTATGAATAATAAATTCTTTCGTTGAAATAATAAATTAAAATAGAATATCGCACACCCCTTTGCTCTCATAAACACACCTAACCTCGATTTGTCATCTAAAACACTAATGCATGGAAAAACTCATCAAGCACTAGAGCTTGACGTCCCTGGACTCCCAGCAGACATTTCATATGACATTGCAATTTGTCTCCGGGACATGATGCTAATGGTTGAGCGTTTAGCGCTAATATGACATGATGTTCGGAACAAGCAGGTGCATGAAACGTTCTGCTCTCTGATCACCAAAACAAACCCAGAGCAGATGGCTAATGCCAGACCGAACGAGACTGACACACGAGATCCCATCGTCAATGTAAGTCTGTAGGTTTTCTTTTTAACGGGTTGCATGTTTTTTTTTTTTACCCTGTGATGTGTGATTCAATTCAATTCATATTTATTTGTATAGCACTTTTCACAATACACATTGTTTCATAGCAGCTTTACAGAAAATGCATGAGTCCACATAATAATAGAGTGATCTGTTATCAGAGGAAACTGTCTTAGTTATGTATTTCTGAAATGTACATATACAAAATCACAGTTAGCTAAAAATATATTAATTTAAACAATGTAATAATTTAAGGCAGAAACATTGAGCTCATTGAGGTAATGGATGATTATGACATTTAGAAAAATGTAGCATTGGTGCATGTTGATTCAGAGTTGCATCATCTGAAGTCTCCGCAGGAGTTGGCGTCGTCAATAGTAGATAGCCATGCTTTTCTTTATATTACTGGGGGAAATTATTAAGGGATGTAAGCTGAGTTTAAACCACTCAATATGTGACAGATAAACACCACAATAGTGTTTATATAACAAAATATCATTAATATGACCTGACGTCCCCATTGCATGCATGCAAAACACCCAGGAGACAGTTTCACCATTTCCACATGGAAAGAAGTATAAAGTAGGAGCCGCCACATGAGCAAGACATGCACACAGATGGATGAAAATATGCTCAACAGATGGAAAAAGTCAAAAATGTGTAAAAACCGACTGGGAACTGACAGTGTCCCATGGAGCATTTGTACCGCGTCTGAACTTCAAAGAAGCATCTGGATTGGCCCAAACCTCCTCAGAGAAACACGTCCTCAGTGGACGTTTCAATGTCCAACGTCATGTCCACTGTGCAAAATAAAACATCAGTTTACCAGGGAATGAGTAGTTGAGATGAGGATTTCACATCAGGGGTCAATCTAATAAAGCCTGTCAGGAACATGTTATAGGTTACATTTCAACCCTTGATGAGTTATATTTTGCAATTGATTGATTGATTATTGTCCCCATGGGGAATTTTTTGTTACTTGTGTTTCAACATGCGTACACACAAAGAACCAACAATATACATAAATATAAAAACACCCCCCCCCCCAAAAAAAAACAACAAAACAAAACAAAACAAAAGATTCATCATCACTGAGACCCGCTCAGCAAACTCTACTAAAAACAACAACAACAAAAAAACACTACCTCTTTGTAACGATCAAACAAACAATGTTTGTTCCAGGCTATGTCATAGTGCGAGTCCTCTAGGGCACTTTTGGTTTTCCCGAAAACAGCAAATCTGAAGTGCACATAATCTCAGAGAGCATCACTGCTTCATTGAAATTAGACATTTGTTAGGTTGATCAAGCATCTCCGCTAACCTAGTTTAGCATCTCATGGGGCTTGATCCGCTCCAGACTGCCATTCTGTCAGAGGAGCTTCTGTTTTTGGGCTCAGATAGGAAAATAAAACATCAAATGTGTTTACATATAAAAGTTCTGCCCCGTCGATCACAATAATGAAACCGGAATCTCATTTTCTATAATGCATGATTTATTTATTTATTTATTTTGATACTGTTTTATGCTGGTTGTTTATTTTACTTTGCTCATTTTAGAGTCGATGTGAAATCAATCAACACATTTATGCATCGTTTCATCATTGCTTGCTATTCCAGAAAAAACAAACAAACACATTTTTGTCTTCATAATATGTCATCAAAATGCAACAACATGCACCGCCTCTGAAACAACTTTCCTTTTCCGATGGTCACCAATCTTTCTTAACCACCTTCAAAGAGACACTTTGACCATCCAATCAGTTCCTCATGGAGAAAATCAAGTCCCATACTACATTTTTGTCTTGTATTTCACAAATCCATTTCATATTGAGCTCACCGCGAGGTTACTTGAAGAAACCATCGACCACCATCATATTTTGAATTGTTGTATACATATTTGAAACTAAAATGCAATTTTTCTCAAAGTTACAGTTTGATATTGATCATATTTTAGTCATCGAAATATGTCAACTGCACGTCATGTTTTGTTTTTTAATGGAACGTTTTTAAAACATCATGATGGGGGTTATTGTGACACTCAAATGATCGTGATTTTAACGGTCAAATACGGTAAAAATGCTACAGTGAAAAACTGTTAATTGGTTAACAGAAAGTTTCCTTACTATATACGGTAAACAACTGTGATAGATCTAACGGTACATTAAATGTAATTTTACTGTAAAATACCGTTAAATTTACAGTTTTTGGAAGTGAAAAAGAACAAGTCATTATATTATTTACAGTGAAATACAGCTTTTATTAATATTTCAATAGGTCAGTAAATTAACATTATATCAGATAATTAAATACGGTTTATTACTGTAAATTTAAGTAAAGTCTGTAAAATCAAAAATGTTGCTACCGTATTTTTTACGGTAAATTTCTGGCAACCACAGCTGCCAGTTTTTTACTGTAAATTTAACAGATTTTTTTTTTTTTACAGTGTAGGCAACACGCACAAACAAATAATTATCTTTGTGTAGACTTTAATACGTAACACGAGTTATACAACCACACAACCATAAGAAAATAATGAACAAAGGACTGAACTGAACAGGGAGTATATATGCAGGGGATAATCAAACATTAAATAAGATACAGCTGATAATAATTACAGGAACATAAACACCGAAACTAAACAGAGCAGGAAAACATGAACTAAAGAAAACAGAACAGAATAAGAGTCCATAACTGTGATTTTTACAGCAGTTTTTATCGGGTGGGTTTTGATCCACAAAACTACACAACACAACAGGATTTCTGATCGTAAATATTCACCATTTTGGATATTCACGATTTGAGATTGTACATCCCCGATGCAATCACTCTTAACACACATTGTGAGAAAATCTGATAAGATAATCAGTAGAACCATCCAGATAAGGATTGTCGGATTGCCCAAAATCGTCCAGTTATCTTGTAGTGTGTGAGTGCCTTGAGCTGATGAAAGGTTGCGTCAAATTCTCTGAACCATTAAACAGAATTACAGCCCATGTCCTTCAGAGGAATGACCGTAATGCGCTTTGATTTGTGCAGGAACCTGGAATGAATTTGGGAGGGAAAGATTGTAAAAATTAAGAAGCCATATAAAGAAGCACGAGAGCTCGGGCTTCAGCGATGTGTGTGAACATCTGAAGGAAATTCAGTGGGCAATGATACGTTAAACAGGGTTTTGCAGAGTAATCCAACTCTGCATGATGTTCTTAAAGACTTCACATGAGGAGACGATTAGCAGGACGTTATCCTGTATGGATGGAAAACCCAAAGGAATGTTATTCCCATTCAATGCTGAGAAAACTGGCAAAAACTGTATCTTATTACAAGCTATCATGCTTTAAAGAACTGTAGGTAAAGTACATTAATGTATTTATATTTAAATGTTAACATATTTATATATATATACATACAGTCAAACCTACATTTATTCAGACACCTTCAACATTTCTCACATTATCACAGTTTATTCGCTATAGTTTAGAAAACGGTAATAAAATATGAGCAGAACTCAGCTGATATTTGACTGGTTTTGTCCGTCCTTCTGTTAGACTGTCTCACACATGAATTATGTTGAATATCTGTCAGCTGTTAAATTTAACTACACAATTAGATAATACCAGTTTAGCTCAACCAGTGACCAAGCAATGCTTCATTTTGTTCAGTCTGTGTGTAAAAAGAGCATTAGCAATTAAAGAAAACACACTTCAGCAAAACATGATCAGCTCAAAGTGTCTGAATCATTTCTGGTCCCAAATTTTCATAACTTTTACTGGTAGTCACTGTATGAAGAATCTTTGGGTATAATATGTCACAGTTTACTTTATTTTGCTCTCCTCACTTACATAAATTAACTATAGTGTCCTGCACACACTAGTGAAAAAATATAAAAAATTATATATGGTGTCTGAATAATTTTTGGTTTGACTGTATATATATATATACATTTACAGCTCGTGTTTGAATCGCTGTGTAAACACAAAGCTATGATTTCCCACCGTACGTCTCCTTCTGAGGGTTGGAACTAAAACCCCAAATAAATATAAAACACTAAATCAAATTGTGAACAAACAAAAGCCTGTTGAGGAAAAGCTTGTCAAGGGGTCAAATAAATCACGATCATCTGTGATTTATGATCAAAACTTCTCAAGAGATATGCGGTTCAATTTCACAAATAAACACTAGCGTCTCGCCAAAATCTGATATTATCAAATGTACAAAAATACATTATTATTTTGTTGGCTAAAGGCAGGGCAAACAACTTTTGAGTTACGCTTGGAGTGGGAATTATGGATGGGGGGATTCTGATCTTGATTCAATATCGAAAATCAATTAATTTGGCTAAATATCAGGTACAGTATATTCAAATCTCTGTCAACTAATGCTGTAAACATACAGGGAAACCTGTCAGCTGCTATTATTATTATTAAAGGTTAAAATTTCTCATTCTTATACAATTAATATGCTTTTTTATAATAATGTTATAATACTTTTTTTAATGATATGAGAGTAAAAATATAATAAATGTGTGATATAGTGCATATATTTAGCAAATATAGTTATTTTTCTAGCTAACTAACATGCTGTGTGGTCAAGGCTTTAAGCGACATTTAAAAGCGCTTTAATTCACGTCTTTCCGCTGTTGAAACACTCATTGAACAATGACACATTTCAGTCAGTTCCTTCAACATACCTTCTGATGTTCATTCATGTTTATTTGGTGCTATAACTAGTAGTGATAAAGAGGAACACAGATCGATTCACGTGACGCTTGAGGCGCTACAGCGAGCGATCTGTCATGCCACATTAAAGAGCACCAAAATTGTATTAATTGATTGAATTTTGTAATAAAATTGACAAAATTTGAATTCACCACATTGACCAACAGAAAGCTGCTTTATGTGTGAGCTGAGCTTCATTCATCATTACACAATGGACCGTTTTTGAACATTAGCAAAGTTTTGCTAGCTAATGACTGCACCTTAAGACACAAAACAGAGCAATTAGTAGCCTAAATAAATGCCTAAAGTCAGTCTGAAATTGCATTTTCAGATCAATTAAATTGAAAACGATTCTGTGTCAGAGGTGAGTGTGTAAGTAATGGCAGTCATATAGCCTAGCTAAGAAGTTATTATGTCTGATATTCAAATTTGAATTCAATTTTTTTTCAAAAAGCTGAATTTTCAGCATCATTACTCCAGTCTTCAGTGTCACATGATCTTTTAGAAATCACTCTAATATGATGATTTGATGATCAAGAAACATTTCTGATGATTATCAATGTTGAAAATAGCTTAATATTTTTGTTGAAACTGTGATACATTTTATTTTTCAAGATTCTACGATGAATAGAAAGTTCAAAAGAACAGCATTTATTGCAAATTTAATTATTTTGTAACATTTATAAATGTCTTTATGGCCACTTTTGACCAATTTAATGTAGTCTTGCTGAATAATAATAATAATAATAATAATAAAAAACATACTTTTGAACGTTAATGTAGTAAAGATGTCAAGCGCCATAAAATCTCATCTATAACCATCAAACTGTAACAACTGACCAGAGAGGAAAATCAATATGAAGTTGGAATAACATCAAAGATATTTGCCAAATATAATGCATATTCATGAAGTAGTAAAATATTAATAGAGGCCTGTCTAACGGAAAACAAAAATTGTTTACTTATTTTATTTTCCATTGGCAATTTTTTTTGAAAGTGTAGTTAAAGTGTAGTTAAAAATAAATAAAAAGGTATTGATGAAACAGCAGAAAATGAAAGTTGTTTTTGGACGATATTATGGAATAACGTGCACCGATGATTCATTCACAATAACATGAATTAAATATATTCAACAAATATTCAATGAAGAATGTTCTCTGTGATCTCGGTTCCTCCATCCGTGCAAATCTTAAAAAAATCATACAGAACATTGCATCACTTGAAATAATAATGCATCCTAAGGGAAAGAGGGAATAATGCTGTGAAACCCAAAGTAAACATGCAGGAGCTGCTTAGGGACAACAATAAAAACTTGTATCAACAATTAGCTCAATCTGAATATGAAGCTCGGCGCTGCAGCGAAAGATTGATTCCAGATGGAGACTAAACTTGAGAGTAAGCTTATGGAATATTATATTCCCCAGAACGGTGACGGACAGATATGTAAACACGATGCCTAACACATTTCCAGCTGTGTGGTGTATCCAGAGCGGCTGGCAAATTCCCGTCTGCATTGTGTAGATGAATTCCCGAACCCCCTCTCATCCTAAAGTGTTGGAGATGTTATGTAATTCCCTCTTACCCTGAATTATGACTTCAAAGAAAGGCATAAACTCAAATACACATTCTGAAGAATCACTTTTAAAGGTGTTCAAAGAAATTTGTCCCATAAATCTCCCAAATACTATATATCCAGACACTAAACTAAGTTAGAGATTCTAAGTGTGCTTTCAAATCAAAGGTTTTAGGATGAGACACTACAGGAAAAATCCCAAATCCTTACTTAAAAAGCCTTTCAGCAAAATGAAACGATAGTTTTGAATCTGGCTTTATCCAATGTTCAGATTTTGGTTCTGAAAAATTATGCAAATTAGTGCATATTTAACTAGATAATGCAGAATTTGCATATTTAAACATAGTATTAATAAACCTTGTAATACAAAAAATGTGTGCAATTTTTTATGTAATCAATAACCTGAGCAAATATATCCATTTTCTACCTTAAAATGCTAAATTCGAGTATTTTATTATACATTTTGGTTCAAAGCAGCAATAATGTGCATGGTTTAAAAGGCAGACTAACTTCAGAAAGCATTTGAGCTCCATTAAAACTCGCTAAATGTCTGACCGATATTTCCAGACATTTGTCTTTATGGAATTAGGCTAATCCTGATGTTTATTTGATTTATCCGTAATGTTGCATGGAGTCTGTCAGTGAGAGGCTTCTCGCCACGATCATCCCGCGTTTCTGCTTTAATAATCAGAAGCTTCTGGCTCTGGAAGTGGAATAAAATCTTTGCCAAAAGGAACTGCAGCACATTTTAACAAAAACACGCAAGCAAAGTTACACATCTGCTGTTTAAAGACCTCCTCAAAGATGATCACATTTATTTTATTTTTTTTTCTACATAAGCACATTTTTGCACAATTAATGCCAAAAGAAATGTATTTAATCAGAATGCACGGCTACTTTTGAATGGCTGTCAATGGAGAAAAAGCATGCATGATAGTGTAGTTACGACATCGACCAGCAGGGGCTCAAAGACATTAGCAGATCTTTACATCTTCAGATCTAATCTGTTAATCTGTTTCTAATGCGGGATGACTTTAAAATGAACTCCGTCTCCTCAGATTCAAGTGTTTCCGAGTCATTTCTGTCAGAATGAATCACATGAGATGAAATGATGGAGAAAGATGATCCTGAAACTAACATCTTGCAACATTCATCTGTTAGGACAGTTGGTGTTTAATGCTCAGGATGGATTGGTGCTTAAAGCAGGAAAAGCGAGTAACACGGGAAAAGCAAACACCTGCGGATCAGCTTAAAAAAACATGGAAGTTTCCACAGAAGACACTGAGATGTTAAACTGGATATTCAGAAATAACATTTTGATAACTTAATGGGAACGTCTGCAAAACGTTCTTAAGAAAAGTTCTTTGAATATGATTTCCATATTCATATGGGATTTTTACTCCAAGGTAACAGTGTTACCAGGGTAAGTGCAAAAAAACTGTAGTTTCATTAAATATACCTCAAAATCCACTGTATTTGTATTACCGGTACATATGAAATTATAATAAGAACTTTTGTTTCATCTGTTATAAAAACTTCATGACTTTATGTATTAAGCTTAATAGCCCCAATCTGTTTCGCTGAAGTTGCTCTGGGCCCTGAATGTTACTTTAATGAGTCATTATAAACATCTCTAATATCTTAAATCTTCAATATTAAAAACGCCTGAGGCACCCGAGACAAAAGGAGGGAATAATCTCACGGTTCGTAGCTCACCTCTGAACATTGGTTTTTGCACTGCCTCGACAATCCATTATGGTTTGGCAGTTTTTGGTTTCTTTCAGAGCGACCTCTTGACCTCAGAGTCGCTGCAGAAAACGGATCCTGTGTGTGAGAAGAAGTGTTTTCTGAATTACACGGCTCTCGGGAGCTGAGAGTTTTATAAAAGCCATAGATCTTCATGTGTCTTCTGTAAATCACAGAGTCTATTTAGCGTTTAGCTCAGAGATCTGTGTGAAAACACAAGCACGTGCAGTGAGACAACAGTTCGTAAAAGATGATTGTGCAACAGCTTCCAACTTCCGATTTGGACAAGGTTCATTGAACTCTTGAGAAAGCAGTTTAACCCAAAGTGGTTTGCTGGTTTTACCAGCCAGCTGTAGTGCCCTAAACCTCAGTAAAACACCAAAACAGATCAGATTAACCAGGCTAGCAATAAACACTTTAGGCTGTTTTTTCAACAAAAAAATCAATATGACTTCAACACTCCACAAGACTTTCTTCTTCCACTATGAAGTTCCCCCTTGAAAAAAATAGGGTTTTAGCTTAAACTATATTTCCGTTCAAAATGTTTGGGGTTGGTAAGAAGTCTCTTCTGCTCACCAAGGCATTTATTTGATCAAAAATACAGTAAAAATAGTGAATAATAATAATAAATTTTATTTATATTGCGCTTTTCTTATACCCAAAGGCCAAATCACTACAACAAGTAAAGTACTAAAGTAGATCCATTAAAAAAAAAAAAAAAATGCAACAACCGGTAGAATAAAATAAACATCAAGTGCCTCCAATTAAGACACAAACACTATCTTAAAAAGGTGTTTTTTTTCTAATAGTTAAAGGAAGTGTATTCCACAACCTATAGGCGCTGCCGTAGAGAAGGCTCTTTCACCCGTAGTTTTAGTCTGCAAGGAGAAAGGAGTTGCCGGAGCGGAGAGATCGAGAGGGCATACAGTATATAGCGTAATTAAATCACATATATATGATGGTGCAGTTCCTTGTACAGCTTTATATGTTACAATAAGAGTTTTAAAATCAATGCGGGCATGGACCGGAAGCCGATGCAGATTCCCAGAGATATGCTGACGAGAAGGAGGATGTGTAAGAACACGTGCAGCTGAGTTCTGGATGTGTTGCAGGCGCTTAAAGGATTGGTTCACTTTAAAAACATTTTTTGCTGATAATTTACTCACCCCGATGTCATCCAAGATATCCATGTCTTTCTTTCCTCAGTCGAAAAGAAATTAAGGTTTTTGAGGAAAACAATCCAGGATTTTTCTACACAGAATGGACTTCAATGGCAATCAACTATACCAATGTTCAAAGAAGGTTCAAATGTCCGTCTCAATGCATCCCAGTCGAGAAATAAGGGTCTTATCCAGCGAAATGATCGTTCATTTTCTAAAAAAAAAAAATATATATACTTTTTAAACACAAATGCTCGTCGTGTACCATCTCTGAGATGCGCCACGCATTGCATCATCATGTTGGAAAGGTCACGCGTCACGTCATCTAAGTTATTTGTCGGTTCAAAAAGGTTGGAAAGGGCGAAAAATGTCATCTAATTTTCTCCTCCAACTTACTCCAACAAATTCGTCCGACATCTTCGTTTCAAATTATTATTATTATTATTTTTATTTTTTTCGTGACCTTTCCAACGTGATGACGTAATACGTGGCACATCTCAGAGATGGTACAAGACGGGCATTTGTGGTTAAAAAGTATATATATATTTTTTTTTTTAGAAAATGACCGATCGTTTTGCTAGATAAGACCCTTATTTCTCAACTGGGATCGTGTCGAGACTTTGAAGCTGCATTGAGACGGACATTTGAACCTTCTTTGAACATTGGAATAGTTGGTTGCCATTGAAGTCCATTCTGTGTAGAAAAATCCTGGAATGTTTTCCTCAAAAACCTTAATTTCTTTTCGACTGAGGAAAGAAAGACATGGATATCTTGGATGACATCGGGGTGAGTAAATTATCAGCAAAAATTTTTTTGAAAGTGAACTAATCCTTTAATAGACTTTGCAGGTATTTATCTTTATATAAGATAAAGGGCATTACCATAATCAACCCTAGAGGGAGCGAGTGCATGGACAAGCCTTTCTGCGTCAGCTAATGAAAGAAAAGGCCTAATCCTGGTAATATTCCTGAGATGAAAAAATGCCGATTTTGAAATCCTCTTGATATGTGCATCAAGTGTCAAGTGAGAGTCAAAGATAACACCAAGATTGCAAACTTGAGATGATGGGAATACTACATTATTTTAAAGGTATAACCTGACATTTCTAGCATTACAGGCAGCTGCAGGGGAACCAACCAATTATTTTGTGAAATAATATTACAATGTAAATCAGCTGTTTTCTATGTGATTATATAGTAAAGTGTAATTTATTCCTGTGATCAAAGCTGAATGTTTTTCAGCATCATTACTCCAGTCTTCAGTGTCACATGATCTTTCAGAAATCACTCTAATATGAGGATTTGATGCTCAAGAAACATTTATGATTATTATCAAAGTTGAAAATAGCTTAATATTTTTGTTGAAACTGTGATGCATTTTATTTTTCAAGATTCTACGATGAATAGAAAGTTCAAAAGAACAGCATTTATTGAAAATTTAATTATTTTGTAACATTTATAAATGTCTTTATGGCCACTTTTGACCAATTTAATGTAGTCTTGCTGAATAAAAAACAAAAAAACAAACAAAACATACTTTTGAACGTTAATGTAGTAAAGATGTCAAGCGCCATAACAACTAACCAGAGAGGAAAATCAATATAAAGTTGGAATAACATCAAAGATATTTGCCAAATATAATGCATACTGTATTCATGAAGTATAGTGAAATATTAATAGAGGCCTGTCTAACGGAAAACAAAAATTGTTTACTTATTTTATTTTCCATTGGCCAAATTTTTCTGCTTGTTTAATTAATTATTAAATCATTAATCATCATCATAATCATCATCATTAATCTAACAAAATGTAATGAAAAAAAACTTCCAATGAGGCAAGAATAAATATTAAATAAATATCAAAGGAACATTACGGGTTCAATACAAGTTAATCTTAAATGATTAAAAGAAAGAGACTTCATTTATCACTATTTTTGGCACTTCATAGACGGAAACCAAACATTTATGCATAACAAATGAATAATAATTCTGTCTGTCTGGCAACAGTGCAAAAAGCATTTTCACATTATGAAACACTTAATCAAAGTGTTTTTAATCAAAAACATTTATCACGTCTGGCGCAGGACCAGTTGGACGGACATGGCTTGAAATCTGCCATCTTTGCACATGGGCACTGAGTTCTGCAGCCAGATTGAGCCAATCACCTGAGCCGTATACACCATGTGACTAATGACACTGCAGGAGCAACAATGATTGGCTGAATCCACAGCTACTTGTCAGTGGAGAAAAATGCTATTCGCAGTTATGTCCCAACATCATTAAAGAACCCAACAGTAATGCTGGATAAAACAAGTACGAACCCAAAAGGTATTCTATACATACTTTAAGAAAACTCAACAACAACTCTAACATCAGAACAACTGAACCAATTAACACACAACCACATGGAAAACACACTAAAGGTGGAAGTAACTCAACTACATTCTTCTGCTTGTTGGGATCTAAAGTGTTAGCTGCAATTACAATCGTGATTATGATCAGAATTATTGTGAGCGTCACTCCAAAAAGAGCGGTGATCACAATCACACACAACATCGCGAGTTCTGCACCAACTGCGCAAAACCAGAACAACAGGAATAATTCTCGGACGTTCATTTCTTTTAGCTCAAATGATAACTTTAAAAATGCAAAAGCGCCGATTGCGACTCCAATAGAAGCAAAGCATGCAATGAAAACATCAGAAAAAGTCCTTATGCTAGCGATTGATCCAAGCGTCACTCCTAAACCCACTGTAAATAAAAACTCTGTTCGGATATTTCCCATGTTATTTAACTTGCGCATCGGTAGATGCTTAATAAAGACAGTCGCAACTGTGGAGCACAGAGCCAAATTTAGTGCAAAAGCAACATGTGGACCCAAAGCATTTCTGGTAGATGCCATAAATGTCACAACTCCAGCTAAAGTAGCCTGAAAAATTAACATTTTGACCTTCCTTTCAGTCGCCAGAACAACTACAATCAGTGAAATGATCAGACTCCATCCGACTACTCCTAAAGTGTCAGACACTGCAGATAAAACCTGATTTTCTTCAAGTTTGCCCCCTATTTCTTTTAGTCTTTTCAAAAGCTCCAGCCTTTCAGCTTCTAACTGTTGTGTCTCATTCAGTGCTGTGTAAAATCCGCCAGCATTGAGCCAAACTAGCTTGTCTATTTCCGCTACGAGAGCTGCTGTTTGAGCAGGTTTGGGTTCAGAGTCTCTGATCATGTGAAATCTGCCTCCACATGCGTTGATCATTTCTCCAGCGATCCCTCTGGACGCTCCTGTCAAACGCTCCTGGTGATTTTGGTGCAGAAGAACAATGCAGTACTGAAGAACTTCTGCTCCCAGCAGCTCCTGGACTCGCTTCACAACATCACACTCTTCTGATTCTTGATCTTCCAGATTCAGGAGCATTAAAACGGCGTGAGGTCCAGGAGACGAGAGAAACAGCGCTGTTGTGAAGCTCTGTCTCGCTGTGTCGTCCTCACAGAGGTTTGGTCCAGTGACCAGCATCATTCTACGACCCTCGTCTGTAATTACTGGAGTCTTTACAATCTCTCTGTCCTCCTGTCCACCGTCTTTCCTTCCTGACAGAATATCTGCAGCGCTGAATCTGGAGTCGCCTCGCATTCCCACTATCAGGATCCTCACTTCATCATCATCATCATGAGAAGCTGAAGAGAAAGTTAAAGATGAAAATATCAGAAAATATTATATGAATTAAAAGTGAATGACTGACTTTACAGTGGTTGGTCTCTAATATAATTGCACAAGTAAGCCATTTGTGGTTTAACCCTCTGATGCATGTATTTGTGGTTAAAAGGACATATTTGCTCACCTACAAAATGCCATTGACTTACATTAGGCCTACATTACCACCCTAAATGCATGGTGTCCAGTACAGTGGTCAGATTTATTTTTACTTATCAAAAGTAAACTAAAACAAATGATGATATTATTTAAGAAATTATGCACAATATTTTTTCCCCCAGAAAAAAAAGACGTGTGATTTAATAATGCATGCATTAGAACAGTACAGAGAAGATACACATTTACATGACATCATTTGTACATTACCTTCAACATGTATAGATGTGATGTGAAGTGCAAGGATCAGTGTGAAAAGCCATTTTGGTTTTGTCGTGTTTAGTTTCATTTTTCAACCTGGAGAGTAAAGCCACTGTTAATCTGTGAATTTAAAATGTAATCTTACCATATAGCCTAACCAAAACTATGAAGCATATTTACTTACAGTATGATCGTTTCATTTAACAGCACTGACCGTGAAGTTGAATCCTCTTTGTTTGCTTTCACTTTTGATTCTCGCGCGATTCCCCAGCGCACTGAGTCATATAGGCTATCCACTCATGAGTAATGATATAATGCGACCAAGGTCGAACAGCTTGGGAGAGATGAGTTTTGAAACAGCATTTTCACTGAGTTTATTATTCAACACATATCAGAACAGAAGGTATGGGAAGAATTGACTATTTTATATACTTAAAATCCAATCAGAACATTCATTTCAGCCGCGTGGCATGTTTCCTAACCAATCATATTTCCTGTTTCAGCTCAAGGGGCGGGGCTTGAGAGTTTTGCTGTCAATCTGGCGTCCAACTGAACTCTGGACTGTTGAACTCGCGTCATAAAAATACTGCGATAACCTGGTAAAATATTACTGAAATACCTTTGTTTGCCTAGCCTATAAATGTTGGCGTATTCTGACTGGGGAACACCGTTACTTACAGTACAATATTTTGCCAGTGTTGTCGTGTATTTTGTGATACATGTTTATAATCAGAACTAGCGATGAAGATAATTCTCTGAATTATTCAAGTTCAAGAGTCTTTATTGTCATTTATGCTCGCACATAACGAAATTTTGTATGAGACTCTCAGCTTTAAACATTATCAAGAGCAAAAAAATAACATAAACAATTTTATAAACACAAGAAATTATACAGACAAGCAATTTATAGTGAAATATTAATAGAGGCCTGACTAACGGAAAACAAAAATTCTTTAATTATTTTATTTTCTATTGGACAAATGTTTTCTTGTTTTAAGCATAAATCTACTGTAACAAAATGTAATGAAAAAAACTTCCAGTGAGGCAAGAATAAATATTAAATAAATATCAAAGGAACGTTATGGGTTCAATACAAGTTAATCTTAAATGATTAAAAGAAAGATCTCAATTCATCTTCATTTATCACTATTTTTTGGCACTTCATAGACGGAAACCAAACATTTATGCATAACAAATGAATACTAGCAACAGTGCAAAAAGCATTTTCACATTATGAAACACTTAATCAAAGTGTTTTTAATCAAAAACATTTATCACATCTGGCGCAGGACCAGTTGGACGGACATGGCTTGAAATCTGCCATCTTTGCACATGGGCACTGAGTTCTGCAGCCAGATTGAGCCAATCACCTGAGCCGTATACACCATGTGACTAATGACACTGCAGGAGCAACAATGATTGGCTGAATCCACAGCTACTTGTCAGTGGAGAAAAATGCTATTCGCAGTTATGTCCCAACATCATTAAAGAACCCAACAGTAATGCTGGATAAAACAAGTACGAACCCAAAAGGTATTCTATACATACTTTAAGAAAACTCAACAACAACTCTAACGTCAGAACAACTGAACCAATTAACACACAACCACATGGAAAACACACTAAAGGTGGAAGTAACTCAACTACATTCTTCTGCTTGTTGGGATCTAAAGTGTTAGATGCAATTACAATCGTGATTATGATCAGAATTATTGTGAGCGTCACTCCAAAAAGAGCGGTGATCACAATCAAACACAACATCGCGAGTTCTGCACCAACTGCGCAAAACCAGAACAACAGGAATAATTCTCGGCCGTTCATTTCTTTTAGCTCAAATGATAACTTTAAAAATGCAAAAGCGCCGATTGCGACTCCAATAGAAGCAAAGCATGCAATGAAAACATCAGAAAAAGTCCTTATGCTAGCGATTGATCCAAGCGTCACTCCTAAACCCACTGTAAATAAAAACTCTGTTCGGATATTTCCCATGTTATTTAACTTGCGCATCGGTAGATGCTTAATAAAGACAGTCGCAACTGTGGAGCACAGAGCCAAATTTAGTGCAAAAGCAACATGTGGACCCAAAGCATTTCTGGTAGATGCCATAAATGTCACAACTCCAGCTAAAGTAGCCTGAAAAATTAACATTTTGACCTTCCTTTCAGTCGCCAGAACAACTACAATCAGTGAAATGATCAGACTCCATCCGACTACTCCTAAAGTGTCAGACACTGCAGATAAAACCTGATTTTCTTCAAGTTTGCCCCCTATTTCTTTTAGTCTTTTCAAAAGCTCCAGCCTTTCAGCTTCTAACTGTTGTGTCTCATTCAGTGCTGTGTAAAATCCGCCAGCATTGAGCCAAACTAGCTTGTCTATTTCCGCTACGAGAGCTGCTGTTTGAGCAGGTTTGGGTTCAGAGTCTCTGATCATGTGAAATCTGCCTCCACATGCGTTGATCATTTCTCCAGCGATCCCTCTGGACGCTCCTGTCAAACGCTCCTGGTGATTTTGGTGCAGAAGAACAATGCAGTACTGAAGAACTTCTGCTCCCAGCAGCTCCTGGACTCGCTTCACAACATCACACTCTTCTGATTCTTGATCTTCCAGATTCAGGAGCATTAAAACGGCGTGAGGTCCAGGAGACGAGAGAAACAGCGCTGTTGTGAAGCTCTGTCTCGCTGTGTCGTCCTCACAGAGGTTTGGTCCAGTGACCAGCATCATTCTACGACCCTCGTCTGTAATTACTGGAGTCTTTACAATCTCTCTGTCCTCCTGTCCACCGTCTTTCCTTCCTGACAGAATATCTGCAGCGCTGAATCTGGAGTCGCCTCGCATTCCCACTATCAGGATCCTCACTTCATCATCATCATCATCATCATGAGAAGCTGACGAGAAAGTTAAAGATGAAAATATCAGAAAATATTATATGAATTAAAAGTGAATGACTGACTTTACAGTGGTTGGTCTCTAATACAATTGCACAAGTAAGCCATTTGTGGTTTAACCCTCTGATGCATGTATTTGTGGTTAAAAGGACATATTTGCTTACCTACTAAATGCCATTGACTTACATTAGGCCTACATTACAACCCTGAATGCATGGTGTCCACTACAGTGGTCAGATTTATTTTTACTTATCAAAAGTAAACTAAAACAAATGATGATATTATTTAAGAAATTATGCACAATATTTTTTCCCCCAGAAAAAAAAGACGTGTGATTTAATAATGCATGCATTAGAACAGTACAGAGAAGATATACATTTACATGACATCATTTGTACATTACCTTCAGCATGTATAGATGTGATGTGAAGTGCAAGGATCAGTGTGAAGAGCCATTTTGGTTTTGTCGTGTTTAGTTTCATTTTTCAACCTGGAGAGTAAAGCCACTGTTAATCTGTGAATTTAAAATGTAATCTTACCATATAGCCTAACCAAAACTATGAAGCATATTTACTTACAGTATGATCGTTTCATTTAACAGCACTGACAGTGAAGTTGAATCCTCTTTGTTTGCTTTCACTTTTGATTCTCGCGCGATTCCCCAGCGCACTGAGTCATATAGGCTATCCACTCATAATGATTAATGATATAATGCGACCAAGGTCGATCAGCCTAGGAGAGATGAGTTTTGAAACAGCATTTTCACTGAGTTTATTATACAACACATACAAAACCGAAGGTACGGGAAGAATAGACTAGGTTTATTTACTAGGTTTATCCAATTAGAACATTAATTTCAGCCGCGCGACATGTTTCCTAACCAATCATATTTCCTGATTCAGTTCAAGGGGCGGGGCTTGAGAGTTGCTGTCAATCACTGGCGTCCAACTGAACTCTGGACTGTTGAACTCGCGTCAGAAAAATACTGCGGTAACCTGGTAAAATATTACTGAAATACCTTTGTTTGACTCTACATTTTGGCGTATTCTGACAGGGGAACACCGTCACTTACAATATTTTGCCAGTGTTGTCGTGTATTTTGTGATACATGTTTATAATCAGAGTGGCGATGAAGATTCGCTAATTAATGACTCTTTTGAGTAACGTTAGTAAAATTATCTGTTTGGTTGGTGATTCAGTCTGAATCATTCGGATTGCTCACTTATGAACCGAATCGTTTGTAACAGGTTCTCAACTGTAGGACACAAATATAATATTGACCTAATACAATCCAAGCCAGCAATGAAGGTCTTTTTTTTATTAAGTTCAACATCTACATGACTATGAATGACTCTTGCGGTTAAAGACATTTTCAAACAAAACAGTTTCAGTACACAAAAGCATTTAAAATACCATGACATTACCATGTTTTGGAAATATACATAAATACCATGTTACCAGAATAATCAGGTGATCAATTATTACCAAACCACAGTATTGTCATCTCTGTACCATATTACTGCCACAGTAAGTTAGTCTTTTTAAAAAGAAATTGTTTGCTTAATGTCTTTGCTGACATCATAAAATTATAACACGTCACTATTATTAGCCATTTTGTGGTCATTAGCTTTTTTCCTGTTATATTTACGAATGTAAAATATATATTTATTTGTTGTGTCTATATTATAAACACACAGACACACACACGTTGTCATTTGGTGTTGTTGTTGCTGTTTCTTCTCCAAATTATTAATGTTCCAAAAAATGTTACATAAAACAAGTAAGAACTGACTAAGCTTTCAATAATTACTTTGAGAAAACTCATCATCGGCCCTAAAATAAGAAAGACTGAACCAATGAGCACACAACCACATGAAAAAAACAGTGTAAGAACAGTAAAACCGATCACTTTCCCTAGAGTTTCAGGCTTTAAATGCCAATATGCCATTGTAAGCCCTGATATTAGAAGCATTAATGTCATTGTTACACCAGGTAGAGCAAACACAGTCACAAACCCCATTGAAAGTGTCGCCCCGATGATACAACACAGAAATGACCCGAGCACAAAGACTGGAGATTCACGACTAATCTTTTCATTGTGAAATATGAATGCATGAGCCCCGGCTGTGACTCCAGGAGCCGCGTAACACGCGATGAGAACATCTGACCACGACCTGACGCTGATGATTGTCCCAAAGACCAGAGATGAACCCAGAACAAATGGTACAGACGTAATTGTTGCTATGCAAAGAAATATTGGAAAAAAGATAATATATAATATTGAAACCCCTATGGTTTCTGAAAAGTTTAGACCACTGACAATTTTGTCAAAATTAAAATCTTCGATTACTCTGTGGTCTATTGTAAATATAGTTGCAAGTGATGTTATCAAGGCCAAATTTAGTGGTATAGCAACATCTGGACTCAGAAAATGGCTAAGATAGACCATAAACAATTCAAGCGCTGCAAATTTTGCCCCAAAATTCAACATTTTGTCATTTCCTTCAGTGTAAAGAGCGGTAAATGAAATAAAAGAAATCCATCCTACGATTCCAGCCGCTCCTCCTAAAGTGTCATATATTACAGACAAGAGCTGATTTTCCTTTTCTGTAAGGATTTTCTCTGTTTCTTCTTGTTTTTTCAAAAGCTCCAGCCTTTCTGAATTTAACTGTTGTTTCTCATTCAATACTGAGTAAAATTGGTCAGCATTGAGCCAAACTAGCTTGTCTATTTCCGCTACAAGAGCTGCTGTTTGAGCAGGTTTGGGTTCAGAGTCTCTGATCATGTGAAATCTGCCTCCACATGCGTTGATCATTTCTCCAGCGATCCCTCTGGACGCTCCTGTCAAACGCTCCTGGTGATTTTGGTGCAGAAGAACAATGCAGTACTGAAGAACTTCTGCTCCCAGCAGCTCCTGGACTCGTTTCACAACATCACACTCTTCTGATTCTTGATCTTCCAGATTCAGGAGCATTAAAACGGCGTGAGGTCCAGGAGACGAGAGAAACAGCGCTGTTGTGAAGCTCTGTCTCGCTGTGTCGTCCTCACAGAGGTTTGGTCCAGTGACCAGCATCATTCTACGACCCTCGTCTGTAATTACTGGAGTCTTTACAATCTCTCTGTCCTCCTGTCCACCGTCTTTCCTTCCTGACAGAATATCTGCAGCGCTGAATCTGGAGTCGCCTCGCATTCCCACTATCAGGATCCTCACTTCATCATCATCATCATCATGAGAAGCTGAAGAGAAAGTTAAAGATGAAAATATCAGAAAATATTATTTGAATTAAAAGTGAACAATCTACTAACTATATACAGTGTTTTGACTCGCTCTGATATAATTGCTCATGTAAAACATGAACTGTTCACGACAAAAACTGTTGCCTTTGGCTTGCTCAGTTGGGGATATTTTGGGGATATTTAATTTTATTCTATCAATCAATAAATTCCACTAGAAACAAACTTAGTTGTATTATTTTATTTTAATTTAATACTGTGAAGCTGCTTTGATACAATCTGTTTTGTGAAAAGCGCTATACAAATATACTTGATTTGATTTGATTTGACTTAAAACATTTTTGGTTTTATACTCTAATGCATGGCCATTTATTACAATGTTTATTTTTTGAAAGAAAATATTTAGTTAACTCCAAATTTACATTGACTTACTGTACATTACATTAAATCCCTAAATGCATGGTGTCCACTACAGTGGTCAGATTTATTTTTAGGTATCGAAAGTAAACTAGAACAAATCTTCAAGACTAATTATATTGCTGTTTTAAGTAAAAAGAGATAAATGCATGCATCAGAACAGTATAGTTCTGCATTTGCTTGACATTGTACATTACCTTCAGCATGTATAGATGTGATGTGAAGTGCAAGGATCAGTGTGAAGAGCCATTTTGGTTTTGTCCTGTTTAGTTTCATTTTTCAACCTGGAGAGTAAAGCCACTGTTAATCTGTGAATTTAAAATGTAATTTTACCATATAGCCAAACCAAAATTATGAAGCATATTTACTTACAGTATGATCGTTTCATTTAACAGCACTGACCGTGAAGTTGAATCCTGCAATCGAACCAGTGTATTGCTACTTCTGATATTATCGCAACGCAGTCAGAACTAGTTCTGCTTTATCTGGGGATGCCCATCCTGAGGCAACTAGAGTACATCAGCTCCAGTTCTTTTTCTAGTGAAGAATGTTTGTTAAATGGTCTTTTCACGTATAAATAAGTATAGACTGTACATGTACGTATATGAATTTATAGTGATATTGAGTGTATATAGATATGTCCCTTTTTAAATAAATAATTAATAAAAAAACTCAGTGTGGAGGACATTACCAGTATGAGTGTGTACATGTTTACATGTTTGAACTTATTGGTTTTTCAGGTAGGTTTCCATACAGTCAAAACAAAAATTATTCAGACACCAGATATAATTTTTGATATTTTTTTACTAGTGAGTGCAGGACACTGTGTATATATGTATGTGTGTGTGTGTGTGTATGTGTGTGAGATAGACCAAAAAACAATACAAGTACAGCTAATTTTGCCCCAGAATTCAAATATTTGTGCCTCGCTTTAGTGTAAACTACAACATCACACTCTTCTGATTCTTGATCTTCCAGATTCAGGACCATTAAAACAGCGTGAGGTCACCCTGGATATCACCCTGTAGCCCAAGACTGTTTGCCCACAGAAGCAAAACAGGGCTGAGCCTGGTCAGTACCTGGATGGGAGACTCCTGGGAAAACCAGGTTGCTGTTGGAGGAGTTGTTAGTGAGGCCAGTAGGGGGCGCTCACCCTGTGGTCTGTGTGGGTCCTAACGCCCCAGTGTAGTGATGGGACACTATACTGTCAAATGAGCACCGTCCTTCTGACGTTAAACCGCGGTCCTGACTCTCTGTGGTCATTACAATTCCCAGGATGTCCTCTGGAAAAAGAGTAGGGGTTTAACCCCGGCATCCTAGCCAAATTTGCCCATTGGCCTCTGTCCATCATGGCATCCTAATCATCCCCATATACTGATTGGCTTCATCACTTCATCTCCCTCCACCAGTAAGCTGGTGTGTGTGTGGTGGGCGATTTGGCACAATATGGCTGCCGTCGCATCATCTAGGTGGAGCTGCACATTGGTGTGGTTGAGGAGATTCCCCCTTCCATGTAAAGCGCTTTGAGTGTCAAGAAAAGCACTAATTAAATGTAATTAATCAGGATTCTTACATCATCATCTTGAGAAGCTGGACGGGAAAGGTAAAAATTGAAATATCGGGGTTAATCATAAAAATGTTTGGATATGACTTTAAAGGACAATTCCGGTGAAAAATGAACCTAGGGGTAATTAACACATGGTTACCGAGTCGATCGTTCCCTTGGATGTGTTTTCATGATAATCGAATGTAAAGAGTTTTATCTCTAAAAACAGATTAGCTTATAACGCTAGTATATGGGGCATAGTGTAAGTAAAAGTAAATCGCTAGTTAATACCACTAACAAGGCTCAGAATAGCCTCACACTAACACGGTAGTATAATGAGGGTCCCTACATGCAAACCGAAGCACTGAGAACTTTGTAAGTGTACAGACAGTTTAATAAGAAGATACTTTATAAAGACAGTACATTACGCGTTTACAGGCAGGAGTCATCTTGGAAAACGGTCTCGACTAGTCGAGCCACGAATGCTGTGCTACGTGAGCTGGTCGATAGGAATTACGTTTGTGAAATCTAACGTAGCACGGTGTTCGTGTGTGTCCGGAGTGCCCTTAGAACGAGTTTCCCAGCATGTTGTTGTTTCAACAGATGCCTCCACTACGGCATGGGGCGCCATGTGCAATGGACATGCTGCCGCGGGCTCCTGGACAGGACCCCAGCGCCTTTGGCATGTCAATTGCCTTGAGTTGCTGGCTGTACGTCTTGCTCTGCACCGCGTCCGTGCGTTGCTCAGGGGTCAGCACGTACTAGTCCGATCAGACAATACCGCGACAGTAGCGTACATCAACTGTCAAGGTGGTCTACGTTCCCGCCGTACGCGAAGGCTGTCTCCCTCCACCCTGAAAGTGTATGTTGCCGCCATTGCCGCACATCACGATGCAGTTGAAGGTAAGTCTCTGGGAAAGCACAACCTGATCATCAGGTTCCTGAGGGGAGCGAGGAGACTGAATCCTCCTCGTCCTCCTCTCGTTCCCTCTTGGGACCTCTCAGTGGTTTTAACGGCCCTGCAGAGTGCTCCCTTTGAGCCTCTGCAATCAGTGGAGCTTAAGTTCCTGTCAATGAAGACAGCGCTCCTGGTTGCATTGGCCTCCATCAAGAGGGTAGGGGACCTGCAGGCATTTTCGGTTGACGAAGTATGCCTGGAATTCGGGCCGGCTAATTCTCACGTGATCCTGAGACCCCGGCCTGGATATGTGCCCAAGGTTCCCACCACTCCCTTTCGAGACAAGGTGGTGAACCTGCAAGCGCTGCCTTTGGAGGAGGCAGACCTAGCCCTGGCTTTGCTCTGTCCAGTATGCGCCCTCCGTGCTTACGTAGACAGAACGCAGTGTTTCAGGACCTCAGACCAGCTCTTTGTCTGTTATGGTGGGAAGCTGAAGGGAAAGGCTCTCTCCAAGCAAAGGTCGTCTCACTGAATAGTGGACGCATTGCTTTGGCATACCAGCAGCAAGGTCGACCGTGCCCCCTTGGTGTGACGGCCCACTCCACTCGGAGTGTTGCCTCCTCTTGGGCTCTAGCGCATGGCGCCTCGCTAACAGACATTTGTAGAGCCTCAGGCTGGACAACACCGAACACATTTGCGAGATTCTATAATCTCCGAGTGGAGCCAGTGTCCTCTCACACTAGCCGGTACTAGATTCTGCTAAGGTGTCTTCGCTTGCTCGCCATTCCTCTCCATGGACAGGATACGTGCGATATATCCTCAGGTGAGCCTAAAAAGCCCTGAGTCTCCTCCAGCACTGTCGACGTCAATGCCAGAGTTATGCCACTGGCAGCTTTCGCGCTTGGCTAGGTGCCTCCATGTGCATGGTTCCCCCTCTGGGTGACCCCCACGTGTATTTCCACTGTAAGCCTCTCTGAACATGTGTCTTTCCCTTGGCAAGCCACCTTGCCACCCCTGGGGTTGAAATATTCCACCTGCGGCTGGACACCCCAGTGATTCTCCATATGCAGCCCCTCGGGATCATATGTGTATTCTTAAGTCCCCCACTTCGGGCTGGGCATAATTGCATATTTCCACTGAGATATGCTTCCCAGTGTACCTTGGTATTCCTGTGTTAAGTAGGACTCCTTCGTCCGTGCTAGTCTCACGACAGGGATCTCAGACTTGCACATGGCACTGGAAGACAGCCGAGGTGGCGTGATTAGACTGGGGACCCCATTCGTCGTCACTGACGTAACTCGTAGTGACCACGCAAGAGAACCCTTGTTCCCTGAGTAGGGAAAGGAGATGTTACGTCTCCCTGCAACTTCCGCTGTAGCGCTGGGATCGCCTAGTTCAGTCTCGACTCCTCAGCGAAGAAACATATCTGCATGTTGCCGGCATACTTACTTACCCACGAGGTGGGGTGGATTTACGCTATGCAAATTCCGCAGACCCATGGTATTTCATTGCCATTGGCTCTTTTTATATACTCGAAGGTGATAGGCTTTCTAAGCGAAACCCCATTCGTCGTCACTGACGTAACGTCTCTGTTCCCTACTCAGGGAACGAGGGTTACATACGTAACCGATACGTTTTATATATATTACAACCTATTTCCTTGGTGCGTCCCTACCATCTTACCATGAAGAAAAAGAGAGCATATGCACATGAATTAATAGAAATCTAGGCCTATTTGCTCAAAATTTGGCTTTCTTTGGTAGTACCTCTAATATCATAAACTATCGATAAACCATCACACGAAATGGGTGGATGGCACAATATGGCTGTGTGCATTGTCCTATTTGCCAAGTTCAAGGTCTATAAAAAGACTGGTACTTTTAAAAAAGTGGTCAAAATAAGGCTTTCGTTAGGGCAGTACATCATATTTCAAGGCCTTAGTTCTGCTTTAACGCATACTCTGTGGCTGCCAAGAAACCACACTTGAATTGGGCTGATGTTGCAATAGGTGACTCAGTGTGCATTGTCTATGCTTAGTTTAAAGGGGTGGTTGATTATGATTTCACTTTTCTAACTTTAGTTAGTGTGTAATGTTGCTGTTTGAGCATAAACAACATCTGCAAAGTTACGGCGCTCAAAGTTTAAAGCAAAGGGAGATATTTGCTTTTAAAGAAATTGCATTTTAAGGACTACAACAAACGGCTGGTAGAGACTACACAAGCCTCCTCCTGGGTTAGTGACATCATAAACCCCATTCATAAACCCCGCCCCCTGAACACGATTTATAGATTATCACAACAGAATATGCTAATCAATGACTATAAGATACCTACACATAATCTACATATATTCATCAACTAACCATTCAGAAATGTTGCTTCTACATGTTGCCACTTCTTCTTGAGTCTCTGTCTTTCTGACTCCGGTTTGAACATAAAAGGCTAAAAGTTTTTGAAATTTTCAGTGCATGTCTGTGTGAGGAAGCTGCTAACACACAAGCTCTTGAAGCTCCGCCCACTGTGCCAGGAGCAGCAGCTCATTTGCATTTAAAGGGACAGACACAAAAACGGTGCATTTTTGCTCACCCTCAAAAAGTGACAATTTTAACATGCTATATAAGAATATCTGTGGGGTATTTTGAACTAAAACTTCACATACACACTCTGGGGACATCAGAGACTTATTTTACATCTTGTGAAAAGGGCATTATACCACCCCTTTAATGGTTTATCATGCGCACACGAAAGTCTGTATATTTTTTTAATTTAGCAAAGGCCCTTTTAGTGGCTCTGTAATACTGTGCTACTGTGTAATAAGAATATCATGATATTCCCAATGCAAAGTTATAAACCCAAAATGCTTATAACCTGCATTTTTGCATATTGAAAAGGTGCACCTTGAATTATAAACAGCTGCCATGAAAACACACTTCTTGTATAAATTGATTTACTTAATTTATTTTTATTTTATTAACTTAAGTTTCTTTAATAGAAAACTAAATTAGAGGAGAGAGTAAAGCCACTGTTAATCTTGGAATTTAAAATGTATAACCAACGCAAACTATGAAGTATATTTACTTACAGTACTATCGTTTCATTTAACAGCACTGACAGTGAAGTTGAATCCTGTTTGTTTGCTTTCAGTGAAAGCCTTTCACTGTTGATACTCGCGTGATTCCCCAGCCATATTTAGCAGCGAGTCGTATGTCCACTCATAATGAGTATGATAAAGTGCAACCAAGATCGAACAGCTTGGGAGAGATGAGTTTTGAAACAGTATTTTACTGAGTTTATACAACATATTAAAACCAAAAGGCACGGGCACAATAGACACGTTTTATATCCTCAAAAACAAATCAGAACATTCATTTCAGCCGCGCGGCATATTTCCAAACCAATCATATTTCCTGTTTCAGCTGAAGGGGCGGGGCTTGAGAGTCGCTGTCAATCACTGGCGTCCAACTGAACTCTGGACTGTTAAGCGCGCGTCAGAAAAATACAGCGGTAATCTGGTAAAATAATACTGAAATAAATAGAATAGACAAATAGAATATTTACCGAATACAATCCAAGCAGCGATGAAGGTCCTTGTTTTATTAAGTTCAACATCTACATGACTATGAATGACTCTTGCAGGTAAAGACATTTTTAAACAAAACAGTTTCAGTACACAAAAGCATTTAAAATAGCCTACCATGACATTACCATGTTTTGGACACATAAATACCATGTTACCAGATTCAGGTGATCAATTATTGCTATCTCTGCCACAGTCCTTTTGAAACAAATTGTTTGCTTAAAGTCTTTGCTGACATAAAATTATAGCACATCACTATTAGTAGCCATTTTGTGGTCAGTAGCTTTTTTCCTGTTATAAAATACGAATGTAAAATATTTAGGCTTATGTATTTGTGTGTATATTATATAAACACACACACACGTTGTCATTTAGTGTTGTTGTTGCTGTTTCTTCTCCAAATTATTAATGCTCCTAAAGATAATGCTACATAAAACAAGAAAAAACTGACTAAGCTTTCAAGAAGTACTTTGAGAAAACTCATCATCGGCCCTAAAATAAGAAAGACTGAACCAATGAGCACACAACCACATGAAAAAAACAGTGTAAGAACTGTAAAAACAATCACTTTCCCTAGGGTTTCAGGCTTTAAATGCCAGTATGCCATTGTAAATCCTAATATTAGCAGCATTATTGTCATCTTAACACCAAGTAGAGCAAACACAGTCATAAACCCCATTGAAAGTGTCGCCCCAATGATACAACACAGAAATGACCCGAGCACAAAGTCTGGAGATTCACGACTCTTCTTTTCAGTGTGAAATATGAATGCATAAGCCCCGGCTGTGACTCCAGGAGCCGCGTGACATGCGATGAGCACATCTGACCATGACCTGACGCTGATGATTGTCCCAAAGACCAGAGATGAACCCAGAACAAATGGTAAAGATGTAGTTGCTATGAAAAACACTCCTACTATCAAAATACCTGCTATTAAATCCCCTATGGTATCGCTGGAGTTTGGACCGCTGCTACTTTTGCTAACCTTAGAATCTTCGATTACTCTGGGGTTTCTTTTAAATATTGTTGCAAGTGATGTTATCAAGGCCAAATTTAGCGGTACAGCAACATCTGGACTCAGAACATGTCTTAGATAGACCATAAACAATTCAAGCGCTGCAAATTTTGCCCCCAAAATTAAAATTTTGTCATTTCGTTTAGTGTAAACAACAAGAGCTGTAAATGAAACAAGGGAAATCCATCCTATGATTCCAGCCGCTCCTCCTAAAGTGTCATATATTACAGACAAGAGCTGATTTTCCTCATTTACATTTTGATCAGCCTTTTCTGTAATGATTTTCTCTATTTCTTGTAGTTTTTTCAAAAGCTCCAGCCTTTCTGAATTTAACTGTTGTTTCTCATTCAATACTGAGTAAAATCGGTGAGCATTGAGCCAAACTAGCTTGTCTATTTCCGCTACGAGAGCTGCTGTTTGAGCAGGTTTGGGCTCAGAGTCTCTGATCATGTGAAATCTGCCTCCACATGCGTTGATCATTTCTCCAGCGATCCCTCTGGACGCTCCTGTCAAACGCTGCTGGTGATTTTGGTGCAGAAGAACAATGCAGTGCTGAAGAACTTCTGCTCCCAGCAGCTCCTGGACTCGTTTCACAACATCACACTCTTCTGATTCTTGATCTTCCAGATTCAGGAGCATTAAAACGGCGTGAGGTCCAGGAGACGAGAGAAACAGCGCTGTTGTGAAGCTCTGTCTCGCTGTGTCGTCCTCACAGAGGTTTGGTCCAGTGACCAGCATCATTCTACGACCCTCGTCTGTAATTACTGGAGTCTTTACAATCTCTCTGTCCTCCTGTCCACCGTCTTTCCTTCCTGACAGAATATCTGCAGCGCTGAATCTGGAGTCGCCTCGCATTCCCACTATCAGGATCCTCACTTCATCATCATCATGAGAATCTGAAGAGAAAGTTAAAGATGAAAATATCAGAAAATATAATATGCACTCAAATTGAACAATCTACAGTGTTTGGACTCACTCTGATATAATTGCTCATGTAAAACATTTTTGGTTTAACACTCTAATGCATGGTAATTTATTACAATGTTTATTTTTTGAAAGAAAATATTTAGTTACCTACACATTTACATTGACTTACTGTACATTACATTACAACCCTAAATGCATGGTGTCCACTACAGTGGTCAGATTTATTTTTAGTTATTTAAAGTAAACTACAACAAATATGATTATAATTTTAAAAAACCTTATATACAAGACTAATTATATTGTTGTTTTAAGTAAAAAGAGAGAAATGCATCCATCAGAACAGTATAGTTCAGCATTTGCATTGTACATTACCTTCAACATGTATAGATGTGATGTGAAGTGCAAGGATCAGTGTGAAAAGCCATTTTGGTTCTGTCGTGTTTAGTTTCATTTTTCAACCTGGAGAGTAAAGCCACTGTTAATCTGTGAATTTAAAATGTAATCTTACCATATAGCCAAACCAAAACTATGAAGCATATTTACTTACAGTATGATCGTTTAATTTAACAGCACTGACCGTGAAGTTGAATCCTGTTTCTATGCTATCACTTTTGAAATCACACTTCCCATTTCCCGAAACTGAACCAGTGTATTGCTACTTCTGATACTATCGCAACACAGTCAGAATTAGTTCTGCTTTATCTGGGGATGGTATCCTGAGGTAACTAGAGAGTGCGTCAGCTCCAGTTCTTCTTTCTATTGAAAAATGTTTGTTAAATGGTCTTTACAAGTATAAAATAAGTATAGATTTTACATGTACATATATGAATTTCATAGTGACATTATATGTCCCTTTTTAATAAACTCAGTGTGGAGGACATTATCAGTATAAGTGTGTACATGTTTACATGTGTGAACTTATTGGTTTTTAAGGTAAGTTTCAATATATGTATTAAAAAAAGAAAAGGTAAAGTTTTCCAAGATCAGGGAGTCATCTCGCCATGTTCTCTCAACTGTGATGTCCCTTTGCATAGATGTGATAAAATCACACCAAGGCAAACCAGTTGTTGCCAACTGGCATTGAACTTGCCAGAAATACTTATGATTTCTTCTCAGTTTAGCCTGACCATTTCTGAATTTAATGTGTGTAGCTTCTGTTATATTATCAACATTGGGACATTTCACTTCAGCTAACCCAAAGGGATGATCTTCAGTTGGATCATACACTTTATTGTCAGGGCTAGCACCAAGGTACGGCACATCAGGGTGTGTAACAAACCTTTACACTACAAAAGTCAGTCTACTGGTGTAGGACTTCTGGCTCAAGGTCAATATCCATTTTCATTGCAGATGTTATGGAAGCAGGACTCAGGAGAGGAAGATGGAAGTTAACAGGATGTTTATTGAGAATGAGCAGAATACAAGCAAGTGAGAAGTTTAATGATAATCTGCAGAGCGGGATACTGGCGGTGAACGGGAATGTTCCTTCTCACAGGTGTGATGATTGGTAGATGAAGAGATGGATGGCAGAGCTGAGGCGCACAGGTGGGAACGGAGACACAGAAGAACGCTGGAGAGGGATACAGGGGAGAGAGACGAGGAAACACTGGAGAGGAGACTGGAAGAAGTTCACTGGAGATATCAGTATGATCGCAGGAGGAAACAAGGTAAGTGTCCACTTCGTATAGAAACAAGACCAGACAATGAGCTGGGGTGAAGTGTGTGTATATATAGTGGGAGTGATGAGGGTGGTGATGAGGTGCAGGTGTGTGTGATCAGTATTCAGGAGAAGGAGTGCGCTGTGATTGGCTGGTATACTTCTCATAGTTAAGCGTGGCTAATGCATTTGCTTCCAGAGTGGATTCTCTAATTTGCTGTCTTGTGTTCTTCTTAACGATGCATGATAATTCTAGCCTGGAATCCAGACCTAAATCGTAAAGATTAATGGTCTGGCATCGACTAATGAAAATCGGCCAGCTCGAGGGGCGGCACCAAGCATGCATTTGAAAATCTCACTGCACGCAATTGGATAACACTACGACCAATCACAACAAGCCCCATACGCTTAGCTACCAGCGGAGCTAACTGGTAGATTAGACTCTTACCGTATCCGGTCGGCAAAACAGCAAAAACGCCGTTCTTGCAAAGGAACGATTCGAGCGCCGTCTTCTGTTCCTCTTTTAGATAAAAAGCCAAGTCTAACTCGTTCATTGTAGCGGCCAAAGCCGTTTCAAACAACTGGTGTTCATCCATAGCCATCTTGCAATGTTTACAAATGACTTTGACGTCACAGCGCTGTCGTCATCTCGCCTCTGGCCCGCCTATATCAGATAACCCGATGTGATTGGTGCAGCTCAGATAGAGGGGTATATTTAATGAGCATCATTTACCAGAGTAAACTCGCTGAGCAAATTCAACTTGTGCTCTCGCGAGAACTCTGGATTTCCAGGGTATGATAGTTCACGAGCGACCACCAAACTCTCAATATGATGATAACTGGGGACATAATTTACGTGTCATTCTAATTTATAGCCATGTAATGGAAGTTGAGGGAATAAGGGGGCTTCAGGATGGATGCTAATTTCTTGAGATACTTCATTGATAAGAGAAAACTGAGCCATGAGGAACTGAACCAAATTTCAAATCCACTAAAGTCATGTCTGAAAGGCCACACAAGATCTTGCAAATACTTAATCTTCAACGGACAGCTGGGTCTGGAAGGGGTCCTGATAATACATGATCAAAGGAAGGATCAATTTCAAAGGAAATGTCAATACTGCTGACTGACTAGATTTATTAGAGGCACTCAGTATATAAATGCTTGACATTTTAATAAATTAAAGTGTGTGGGTGTGTATATATATTTATTAGGGCTGTCAGTTAAACGCGTTATTAACGGCGTTAACGCAAACCCATTTTAACGCGATCAATTTTTTTATCGCGAGATTAACGGTCTTTTTGGCCTAGCAAACTTTGTCGTTTTTTTCACATGCTTTTGCAACAGGACGCGGCATGCGCGAGGACGTTTTGTTGCTTCGTCGACCAAAGCGCAAGCGGATCTAGCTAGACCGGAAACAAAACAGCAGGCACGCGTACACACTTGTTTGGGCTTGCGAGCCGGCCAAATAGTAGGTTAACGTTACGTTTTGAGTGGATGACGAGCGCGAGACGCCGAAATGGATGCCAATAAGATTCTGAATGGAAAGTTTACTTTTAAAAAGTTGCCAAATGGTTCCATTGACTAGACCAAAGTGATCTGTGTGTTTTGTCGTTGTGAACTGAGCTATCATCATCGCAGTACGTCCAGTCTGAAACACCTCTTGATGATGGCCACACACACACACACACACAGAGCTGATGCGAATTCTCCAAACCCTCGTCAATATCAGGACCTCGTCAGGATTTCTTTCACCCTTTTATTGATGGACAGTGTTACATTGTGTGAGAGATTATTTGCTCCAAGTGAGAATGTTAGTGTGAAATTGAACACAGTATTGCCAATGTTGTTTTCAATAATAAAAAAATCTGCACAAAGCAAGCCAATCCGCTTTTTTCATGTTGATAAGAGCATTAAAATGAGAAAAAATAATGGGACAAAAATAAATCAAGAGACATTTAGAATAGATAAAAATGTGCGATTAATCGCGAGTTAACTATGACATTAATGCGATTAATCGCAATTAAATATTTTAATCGTTTGACAGCACTAATATTTATATATATATATATATATGTGTGTGTGTGTGTATGTGTGTGAGATAGAACAAAAAACAATACAAGTACAGCTAATTTTGCCCCAGAATTCAAATATTTGTGCCTTGCTTAAGTATAAACTACAACATCACACTCTTCTGATTCTTGATCTTCCAGATTCAAGACGATTAAAATGGCGTGAGGTCCAGGAGACGAGAGATTCCCACACTCGAAGGATTCTCACAATCAGTGAATCAGTGCGTGAAGTCGTGGATGTGCAAAACGAGCATTAGTGGTTAAAAAGTATATAAATGTTAATATTTTTTTTTAGAAAATGACAGATGGTTTGGCTAGATAAGACCCTTATTCCTCGGCTGGGATCATGTAGAGACCCGTTGGACCCTATTGAAGTCACTATATGGAGAAAAATCCTGGATTGTTAAAACCTTCATTTTTTTTGACTGAAGAAAGAAAGACATGAATATCTTGGATGTTGTGGGGTTTCATTCTGAAGTGAACTAATCCTTTAATCTGAATGTATGTCACATTGAATATGTGAATCTAACAGCATACATTTAAATAGTCATATAAACCTTAAATTAAAGGAAAATTAATTAAAAAATCACCAAACTACATAGAGGTAAGCAGATACTAACCATCTGAAGATATCATATGAAATGCGAGAATTGATATAAGGAGCAGCTTTTGGTTTTGTCGTGTTTAATTTCATTTTGTAACTCGAGGTCTGTTTCATAAAGCAAGTTGAGCTAAAATCATTCCATTGTTTCACAATTCTATAAACATTCTGTAAATTCCGTGTTTAACTAACTCGTGAAATATCATGTTCACATGAAGATGTGATGTTTAAAGAGAACAGCCGATCGAGATGGTGAAACATAATTCAGCTTATTTCAGTTCACTGCTGAAGATCTAGAGATATTTTGAAAAAATATGAAGGATTTAAATACATTAACTCAGCAAGAAGGAATATGAGAGGACTGTTTGAAAGAAAATATCTGAATATATAAATGCACTATAGTAGATATTTTGTATAAGTCCACAACAAACTTAAAAAACTTGTAATCCTAGTGATTCCAAAGGCTTAATATTCAAATATTATATCAAATATTTTAAAGCTTATTTATATAAAAGGAAATCTTAAGCTTATTAGTTGCCAAAATGTAAACTAGATATTTTATTAAAAACACATAATACAAAGCAATGTTTTCAGATTTTTAATAGATGTTTTAGCAACAATCACTGTTTGTGACTTGAAGTGATGCAGTCTGCCTTCTACAAATTACTATTAAAGATAATGCTGCATAAAACAAGTAAGAACTGACTAAGCTTTCAATAATTACTTTGAGAAAACTCATCATTCACCCTAAAATAAGAAAGACTGAACCAATGAGCACACAACCACATGAAAAGAACAGTGTAAGAACTGTTAAACCAATCACTTTCCCTACAGTTTCAGGCTTTAAATGCCAGTATGCCATTGTAAGCCCTGATATTAGCAGCATTATTGTCATCTTCACACCAAGTAGAGCAAACACAGTCACAAACCCCATTGAAAGTGTCGCCCCAATGATACAACACAGAAATGACCCGAGCACAAAGACTGGAGGTTCACGACTCTTTGTTGGATTGTGAAATATGAAAGCGCCGACTGTGACTCCAGGAGCCGCGTGACACGCGATGAGCACATCTGACCACGACCTGACGCTGATGAGTGTCCCAAAGACCAGAGATGAACCCAGAGCAATTGGTAAAGATGTAATTACTGTGAAAATAAGTATCAGGGGAAAGAAAATATCTGCTATTGAATTTCTGGAGTTTCTGCTAAAATTAAAATATTCTATTACTCTGCAGTCTCTTGTAAATATTGTTGCAAATGATGTTATCAAGGCCAAAATTAGCGGTATAGCAACATCTGGACTCAGAACATGTCTTAGATAGGCCATAAACAATTCAAACGCTGCAAATTTTGCCCCAAAAATCAACATTTTGTTATTTCCTTCAGTGTAAACAACAAGAGCTGTAAATGAAACAAGGGAAATCCATCCTATGATTTCTGCTGCTCCTCCTAAAGTGTCATATTTTACAGACAAGAGCTGTCTTGTCTCTTTATGATCATCATGAGAAGCTGAAAGAGAAAAGGTAAAGATAAAAATATCAGAAAATATTATTTGAATTAAAAGTGAATGATCTACTAATTATATACAGTGTCTTGACTCGCTCTGATATAATTGCTCATGTAAAACATTGGTTTAGCCTAACACTTTAATGAATGATCATTTATTACATTGTTATTTTTTTTTAAACAAAACATTTGCTTACAAATTTCTACTGACTTACATTAAATCCCCAAATGCATGGTGTCCACTATAGTGGTCAGATTTATTTTTAGTTATTGAAAGTAAACTACAACAAATATGATATTTTTAAAAGCATTATGTACAAGACTAATTATACTGTTGTTTTAAGTAAAAAGACAGTAATGCATGCATCAGAACAGTATAGTTCAGCATTTGCTAGACATTGTACATTACCTTCAACGTATAGATGTGATTTAAAGTGCAAGGATCAGTGTGAAGAGCCATTTTGGTTCTGTCCCGATAAGTTTCATTTTTCAACCTGGAGAGTAAAGCCACTGTTAATCTGTGAATTTAAAACGTAATCTTACCATATATCCAAATCCAAAAGTTTAATTTAACAGCACTGACAGTGAAGCTGAATCCTATTTGTTTGATTTCACTCTTGATACTGATCGAGTGATTCCCCAGATATATTTACCATTGAGTCGTATGACCACTTATAATTAGTAATCATAATGCAACCAAGGTCCAACAGCTTGGAAGAGATGGGTTTTGATACAGTATTTTCAGTGAGCTTAGTATACAACGCATATCAGAACCGAAGGTACGCACGCACGACAAGTTTTATATACTATATTCAAAAAACAACAAGAACTTTAATTTCAACCGCTCGGCGGTTTCCTAACCAATCATATTTCCTGTTTCAGCAAAATGGGCGGGACTTGAACATGTCGCTGTCAATCACTAGTCTGGACTACGAGCAGAGAGAGCGCCCCGGCCGCGCGCGCGCACTCTCACGTCTTCAAACAACACGACGTCGAGCGCTGTCTTGCTCTCTCTCCCTCGCGCATATTAATCAAAATTAATTGACACGATAGTAAAAAGGTCGGAAGACCGCAGTTTCACGTGGAGCATTTGGAGATTTTTTTCTCCTGAATTACCGCGGGGTGTGAATTGTGCTAAAAAAATCCGTTGCCTATCTTCTTCATTCAGCTGACATAAACCACAAGTTCAGTAAACGAAAAAACCTATCCAGTGATTAAATGTTTTCTGTGTTGACACAAATCTTGTGCGATGTCCTAAACTGCCGAGATAATCACGCGTAGCCTACACGTCCACTAATGGCACGTCCGATACGCAAACGAATGACTTCTTTGAACCATTCACTTTAATGAATGGTTAAAACAACTGATCTGTCCAACACTGAGCTCACGAGACGCCTGAATCGGTGTATAGAAAATCGGTAACACTTTACAATAATGTTACATTTATTAAACTCTAGTTAACTACATTAATTAACATACTATTAATAAACTGCATTTCTACTGCATTGTTAATGTTAATTTTAATATTTAGGCTACTAATAGGCTAGCCTACATTATTGAAATCAAAAGTTGTATTTGTTAACATAGTTAATGCACTGTGAAGTAACATGAACAAACAATGAACAGAGGAAGAGCAGAGGAGAGGAAGAGCAAGGGAAAAGGAGAGATCTGGGTGCGGGGGTGCCCATCTAAGATTATCTCGTCCAAGACTGTCAGTTGGCCTGGACATAAATACCATGCTACCAGAATAATCAGGTGATCAATTATATCTAGCTAAACCACAGTATTGCGATCTCTGTTCCATATTGCCACAGTAGTCTTTTAGAAAGAACTTTATATGCTTAATGTCTTTGCTGACGTCATAAAATTATAGCACATCATTATTATTAGCCATTTTGTGGTCAATAGCTTTCATTTTACTAATGTAAAATATATAGGCTATGTATTTCTGTGTATATTATACAACACACACACATACACACACGTCTTAATACACATAAACAGTCTCAAACACTCACGCACGCATGCACACAAGCACACAAACACTCATACACACATGCATACATACACACAAGCATCAGCCATAAAATAAGAAAGACTGAACCAATGAGCACACAACCAAATGGTAAAACCAGTATAATAACAATTAGGAACTGAGTCAGCAGTTTGTTTTTTAAATTGAAATGTACCATTGTAAATCCTAATGTTAACAGAATTATTGTCATCTTCACACCAAGCAGAGCAAATAACTCATTCAGAAACCGCACTGAGAGTGTCGCCCCCACTGAACAACACAGAAATGACCTGAGAAAACTGGCAAAGATTGGTGACTGGTGAAGAAGATTGCAAAGTGAAGACACATAAGCCCCTATTGTGACTCCAGGAGCCACGTAACACGCTATGAGAACATCTGACAACAACCTGATGCTGATGATTGTCCCAAAGACCAGAGCTGAACCTAGAAGAAATGGTAAAGATATAATTGCTGTGCAAATAATTAGAAGAATGAAAATATTTGCTATTAAATCCCCTATGAAATCTCTGAAGTTTGGACTGCTGCTACTTATGCTAAAATTAAAATCTTCAATTACTCTGTGGTCTATTGTAAATATTGTTGCTAGTGATGTTATCAAGGCCAAATTTAGCGGTATAGCAACATCTGGACTCAGAACATGTCTTAGAATGACCATAAACAATATGAGCATTGAGAATATTCAACATTTTGTCATTTCCTTTAAAGTAAACAACAAGAGAGGTAAAGAGAGTAAGACAAGGGAATTCCATAAATTGTCATATATTACTGACTGGAGCTGATTTTCTTTATGCAGATCTTGACTTTTCTCTTCTGTTTTTAACGTTTGTGTTAAATAGAGCTTGTCTATTTCCGCTACGAGAGCTGCTGTTTGAGCAGGTTTGGGTTCAGAGTCTCTGATCATGTGAAATCTGCCTCCACATGCGTTGATCATTTTTCCAGCGATCCCTCTGGACGCTCCTGTCAAATATTCCTGGTGATTTTGGTGCAGAAGAACAATGCAGTACTGAAGAACTTCTGCTCCCAGCAGCTCCTGGACTCGTTTCACAACATCACACTCTTCTGATTCTTGATCTTCCAGATTCAGGAGCATTAAAACGGCGTGAGGTCCAGGAGACGAGAGAAACAGCGCTGTTGTGAAGCTCTGTCTTGCTGTGTCGTCCTCACAGAGGTTTGGTCCAGTGACCAGCATCATTCTACGACCCTCGTCTGTAATTACTGGAGTCTTTACAATCTCTCTGTCCTCCTGTCCACCGTCTTTCCTTCCTGACAGAATATCTGCAGCGCTGAATCTGGAGTCGCCTCGCATTCCCACTATCAGGATCCTCATCTTTATCCTCTTGAGAAGCTGGAAGTGGAAGAAGGAACGCAAATGCAAATGCAAAGAAGGAAAAATGGGGTAATAAAGATATGCTCTTTGAAAACAAGTCTTATTGTATTGAATTTTGCTTCTCTTTTTAGGGATTTATACAGGAAAACGAGACCAATATTCTGATTCAAAAGAAGGAAAGTCATTTAGGTTTGGGAATGACATTAGAGTGAGCAAATGAAGACAGTCGTGGGTTATTATAGATATACTATTTATTTAAATTTTTTGAAACATTAAAGAGAAGATACATAACCTTCTGCCTGTACAGACATGATGTGAAATGCCAAAATCAGTGTAAAAAGCAACTTAGGTTTTATTCATTTAATCGTACAGCCTAAAGAATACATGTAACCAAATGTAACTTTGAACATCTGTAACTCGGATTACCTAGTCCTAGATGAACAAAACTGGAAATGGCAAGACATTTGTCATATTTTTGACTTAAAGTCAGTTTATTTAGAAACACTGTAATTGTAGTTCCCTTTCGTGGTCACTACGAGTTACGTCAGTGACGACGAATGGGGTTTCGCTTAAAAAGCCTATCACCTTCGAGTATATAAAACGAGCCAATGGCAAAGAAATGCCATGGGTCTGCGGAATTTGCATAGCGTAACTCCGCCCCACCTCGTGGGTATATAAGGAAGTACGCCAGCAAAATGCGGGAACATGACCATCGCATTGCTTCGGTCAAGACTCAATGATCCCGTTCGAGGGAGAGTCCCCTCATCCACACCCCGATCTACCTCCTCCTCGAGAGCTGGTACTTCGGCTGGTGGCCAGGGTGACCTGAACAATGCGCCGACTCTTCCACGCTCTACACCCCCCTCTCAAGCAATGCAACCCGAGAGCGTCCCGACTGGTCTATTTCGGCGCTCCAGAGGACAATACAATGTCGATTGCTGCATCACAAGGTGGGCAGGAGTCCTCAGGAGTCTGATCCCGAGCTGACGGCCATGTTTTCCCGGACAGCCGCAGCCATTGGGCTCGAGTGGTCCCTGCCACCCGGCCCTGTGCGCTCGCGGCTGGACGATTGGTTTTTGGGTGCGGCCCCTGACCCCCGTCAGCGTCCAACCCCAATACATTTCTTCCCGGATGTGCACGAGGAGGTCACGAGGTCCTGGAAGGCTCCCCTGTTTTCCCATGATCACTCGGCGACCTCCTCCGCCTTTCCTCCTCTCGATCAGGCGGCTGCCAAAGGGTACACTGGGGTTCCCCAGGTAGAACGCTCTGTTGCGATGCAACTGTGTCCGCTGAGTGCTTCTTCTTGTGGTGACCCAAAGCACCCCTCCAAGGCCTGTAGGTTCTCCTCCACTCTTGTGGCGAAGGCAGCCACCTCACTGCATGCCATGGCCACTCTGCAGGTCTACCAAGCCCAGATGCTCAAGGACATGCACGAGGGGAGGACTGCTAAGCGGCGCTCCTGAGACGGGCTGCTAGGAGATGGCGATCGGTTCTTCCCAGGGGATGGTAGCAGGGCCACTGATGGTAGCAGAATCCTTGGTTTTCCCGACCCCGCTGCTCGTCCCACGACGAGCTAATTTGGTCAACGACTAATTTGGTCCCACGACTAATTTGGTCAAAGAAAGAACTGACACACCCATCTCTGAGCACACAGAGTTCTCGGATGACAGTGCGCGCCGCTCACGAGCCTCGCCAGTCTCGTCCCCCTCTTTCGTCAGACCCCTGCCAGAGCACGCCCCCGTGGAAAGCTAGTCCTTCCGTGGCCTCCTCTGGCAGGACACGGCTAATGACTGTGCCCCCACACTGGGTCGCTACGCCGCCCACGTCCGGGCCGGTCATTCCGCCTCGCTGCACCACCGAGGGTACGTCTGTGGTTCGCATGACCCCGCTGGTACAGTTCTTGGGAGCCTGGCTAGAGCTTCCTAGACTGTCCCGCTGGGTCACGAGAACCATCAGGCTCGGCTACGCGATTCAGTTCACACGGTCTCCTCCGCGCTTCAGGGGAGTCCGCTTCACTATGGTCGGTGGCAATGCCCCTGTCATGAGAGTGGAGGTCGCCACCCTACTGGCGAAGGGTGTGATCGAGACTGTCCCTCCAGCCGATATGAAGTCCGGCTTCTACAGTCCCTACTTCACTGTACCCAAGAAGTCCGGTGGGTTACGACCAAACCGGGACCTGTGCGTCTTGAACCGCTCCCTTCACAGGATGCCGTTCAAGATGCTCACGGCCAAACGCATTTTCGAATGTGTGCGGCCACAGGATTGGTTTGCAGCGATCGACCTGAAGGACGCCTACTTCCATGTCTCCATTCTACCTCGACACAGACCGTTCCTGCGGTTTGCTTTCGAGGGGCAGGCATACCAGTACGCGGTTCTCCCATTCGGGCTAGCCCTGTCTCCTCGCGTCTTCACTAAAGTCGTCGAGGCAGCCCTTGTTCCTCTACGGGAACACGGGGTTCACATCCTGAACTATCTCGACGACTGGCTGATCCTAGCTCACTCTCAAGACCAGGTTTGCGAACACAGGGACCTAGTGCTCCGGCACCTAGCTCGTCTGGGCCTTCGGGTCAACTGGGAGAAGAGCAAACTCTGCCCCATGCAGAGGAAGGACCTTCTTTCTCAGGGACGGGGCACCCTGTGGCACCCTCGTCCCGATCTTTGGAACCTCCACGTGTGGCTCCTGGACGGGACGAGGCAGGTTTGAGTACCCTACCACCAGCGGTGGTGGCTACCATTACTTCCCCTAGAGCATCGTCCACGAGACATGCCTATGTGTTGAAGTGGAACCTCTAAGTAAACTGGTGTTCTTCCCGTCGTGAAGACCCCACGAAATGCCCGATCACTGTCATGCTTTCCTTCCGGCAAGAAGGGTTGGAGCGAAGGCTGTCTCCCTCCACCCTGAAAGTGTATGTTGCCGACATTGCCGCACATCATGATGCAGTTAAAGGTAAGTCTCTGGGAAAGCACAACCTGATCATCAGGTTCCTGAGAGGAGCGAGGAGACTGAATCCTCCTCGCCCTCCTCTCGTACCCTCTTGGGACCCCTCAGTGGTGTTAAGTGCCCTGCAGAGTGCTCCCTTTGAGCCTCTGCAATCAGTGGAGCTTAAGTTTCTGTCAATTAAGAAAGCGCTCCTGGTTGCATTGGCCTCCATCAAGAGGGTAGGGGACCTGCAGGCATTTTCGGTTGACGAAGCGTGCCTGGAATTCGGGCCGGCTAACTCTCTCGTGATCCTGAGACCCCGGCCTGGATATGTGCCCAAGGCTCCCACCACTCCCTTTCGAGATCAGGTGGTGAACCTGCAAGCGCTGCCTTTGGAGGAGGCAGACCCAGCCTTAGCACTGCTCTGTCCAGTACTTACGTAGACAGAACGCAGTGTTTCAGGACCTCAGACCAGCTCTTTGTCTGTTATGGTGGGAAGCTGAAGGGAAAGGCTCTCTCCAAGCAAAGGTTGTCTCACTGGATAGTGGACGCCATTGCTTTGGCATACCAGCCGCAAGGTCGACCGTGCCCCCTTGGTGTGAAGGCCCACTCCACCCTGAGTGTGGCCTCCTCTTGGGCTCTAGCGCATGGCGCCTCGCTAACAGACATCTGCAGAGCTGGAGGATGGGCGACACCTAACACATTCGCGAGATTCTACAATCTCCGAGTGGAGCCAGTTTCTTCTCATGTACTCGCTTCAACCAGCCGTTACTAGATTCTGCTCAATTGCCTTCGCTTGCTCACCATTCCTCTCCACGGATGGGATACGTGCGATATTCTCCTCAGGTTAGCCTCCCCGCAGGCCCTGAGTTCGTCCAGCACTGTCGACGTCAATGCCAGAGTTATTCCACCGGCAGCTTTCGCGCTTGGCTAGGTGCCTCCATGTGCATGGTTCCCCCTCTGGGCGACCCCCACGTGTGCATTTCCACTGTAAGCCTCTTTGAGCATGTGTCTTTCCCTTGGCAAGCCACCTTGCCACCCCTGGGGTTTAAATATTCCACCTGTGGCTGGACACCCCAGTGATACTCTATATGCAGCCCCCTCCCGGGTCATATGTGTATTCTTAAGAAAAAAAAAAAAAGATGGTGAAGCATAATTCAGCTTATTTCAGTTCACTGCTGAAGATCTAGAGATATTTAAAAAAAAAATATGAAGGATTTAAATACATTACCTCAGCAAGAAGGAATATGAGAGGACTGTTTGAAAGAAAATATCTGAATATATAAATGCACTATAGTAGATAGTTTGTCCAATTCCACAAAAAACTTAAAAAACTTGTAATCCTAGTGATTTCAAAGGCTTAATATTCAAATATTATATCAAATATTTTAAAGCTTATTTATATAAAAGAAAATCTTAAGCTTATTATTTGCTAAAATGTAAACTAGATATTTTATTAAAAACACATAATACAAAGCAATGTTTTCAGATGTTTAATAGATGTTTTGATCCAGAGCTTTAGCAACAATTATAACTTAGTCACTGTTTGTGACTTGAAGTGATGCAGTCTGCCTTCTACAAATTACTACTAACAGTAATGCTGCATAAAACAAGTAAGAACTGACTAAGCTTTCAATAAGTACTTTGAGAAAACTCATCATCAGCCCTAAAATAAGAAAGACTGAACCAATGAGCACACAACCACATGAAAAAAACACTGTAAGAACTGTTAAACCAATCATTTTCCCTAGAGTTTCAGGCTTCAAATCCCAATATGCCATTGTAAGCCCTGATATTAGCAGTATTATTGTCATCTTCACACCAAGTAGAGCAAACACAGTCACAAACCCCATTGAAAGTGTCGCCCCAATGATACAACACAGAAATGACCCGAGCACAAAGACTGGCGATTCACGACTAATCTTTTTATTGTGAAATATTAATGCATAAGCCCCGGCTGTGACTCCAGGAGCCGCGTGACACGCGATGAGCACATCTGACCACGACCTGACGCTGATGATTGTCCCAAAGACCAGAGATGAACCCAGAACAAATGGTAAAGATATAATTGCTGTGCAAATAAGTATTAGGAGAATGAAAATATTTGCTATCAAATCCCCTATGATATTTCTGGAGTTTGGATCACTGCTACTTCTGCTAAAATTAAAATCTTCTATTTCTCTGCAGTCTCTTGTAAATATTGTTGCAATTGATGTTATCAAGGCCAAATTTAGCGGTATAGCAACATCTGGACTCAGAACATGTCTTAGATAGACCATAAACAATTCAAGCGCTGCAAATTTTGCCCCAAAAATCAACATTTTATCATTTCCTTCAGTGTAAACAACAAGAGCTGTAAATGAAACAAGGGAAATCCATCCTATGATTTCTGCTGCTCCTCCTAAAGTGTCATATTTTACAGACAAGAGCTGTCTTGTCTCTTCTGTTTTTAACGTTTGTGTCAATACTGAGTAAAATCCGTGAGCATTGAGCCGAACTAGCTTGTCTATTTCCGCTACGAGAGCTGCTGTTTGAGCAGGTTTGGCTTCAGAGTCTCTGATCATGTGAAATCTGCCTCCACATGCGTTGATAATTTCTCCAGCGATCCCTCTGGACGCTCCTGTCAAACGTTCCTGGTGATTTTGGTGCAGAAGAACAATGCAGTACTGAAGAACTTCTGCTCCCAGCAGCTCTTGGACTCGTTTCACAACATCACACTCTTCTGATTCTTGATCTTCCAGATTCAGGAGCATTAAAACGGCGTGAGGTCCAGGAGACGAGAGAAACAGTGCTGTTGTGAAGCTCTGTCTCGCTGTGTCGTCCTCACAGAGGTTTGGTCCAGTGACCAGCATCATTCTACGACCCTCGTCTGTAATTACTGGAGTCTTTACAATCTCTCTGTCCTCCTGTCCACCGTCTTTCCTTCCTGACAGAATATCTGCAGCGCTGAATCTGGAGTCGCCTCGCATTCCCACTATCAGGATCCTCACTTCATCATCATCATGAGAAGCTGAAGAGAAAGTTAAAGATGAAAATATCAGAAAATATTATCTGAATTTAAAGTTAACTATATACAGTGTCTTGACTCGCTCTGATATAATTGCTCATGTAAAACATGTTTGCTTTAACACTCTAATGCATGGTAATTAATTACATTATGTTTATTTTATTTTTTTAAATAAAATATTTGCTTACAAATTTCTATTGACTTACATTAAATCCCCAAATGCATGGTGTCCACTACAGTGGTCAGATTTATTTTTAGTTACTGAAAGTAAACTACAACAAATATGACAATATTTTTAAAACATTATGTACAAGACTAATTATACTGTTGTTTTAAGTAAAAAGACAGTAATGCATGCATCAGAACAGTATAGTTCAGCATTTGCATTGTACATTACCTTCAACATGTATAGATGTGATGTGAAGTGCAAGGATCAGTGTGAAGAGCCATTTTGGTTCTGTCGTGTTTAGTTTCATTTTTCAAACTGGAGAGTAAAGCCACTGTTCATCTGTGAATTTAAAATGTAATCTTACCATATATCCAAAATTCTGAAGCATATTTACTTACAGTAGCCTATGATCGTTTCATTAACAGCACTGACAGTGAAGTTGAATCCTATTTGATTGCTTTCACTTTTGATACTGATTCAAGCGTGATTCCCCAGACATATTTACCATTGAGTCGTATGTTCACTTATAATAAGTAATCATATGCAACCAAGGTCGAACAGCTTGGAAGAGATGAGTTTTGAAACAGCATTTTCAGTGAGTTTAGTACACAACGCATATCAGAACCGAAGGCACGCACGCACGACATGTTTTATATTCTATACTCAAAAACCAATCAGAACTTTAATTTCAACCTCGCGGCGGTTTCCTAACCAATCATATTTCCTGTTTCAGCAAAATGGGCGGGACTTGAACGTGTCGCTTGTCAATCACGTCTAACTGAACTCTGGACTGTTGAGCGCGCCTCAGAAAAATACTGCTGTACCCTGGTAAAATATTACGGACATATCCTTGTTTGACGATCAATATTATTGTATACTGACTGGGAAACACAGTCATCTACAATATTTTGTCAGTATTGTCGTTTATTTTCTTACGCATGTTTGTTTTCAGAACTAAGTTAGCGATGACGATTCGCTAATGAATGACTCTTTTGAGTCGGTTCTATTGAATATCAGAATGAACTCTTTCGGATGCTGATGCGGTCTGAATCATTTGGATTGCTCACTCACGAGCTGAATAGTTTGTAACAGGTTCATACTCGGAACATTAACGGGATACTGTAGGGCACTAATATCCCTGGATGAAGTGGAGTATTTCCCTACTACAATCCATTACAATCCAAGCCAGCGATGAAGGTCTTTATTAAGTTCAACATCTTCATGGCTCTTTGAATGACTCCTGCATGTAAAGACATTTTCAAACAGAACAGTTTAAGTACACAAAAGCATTTAAAATACCATGACATTACTATGTTTTAGACATAAATACCATGCTACCAGAATAATCAGGTGATCAGTTATATCTAGGTAAACCGTATTGCAATCTCTGTTCTGTATTACTGCAACAGCAGTCTTTTAGAAAGAACTTTATATGCTTAATGTCTTTGCTGACGTCATAAAATTATAACACATCATTATTATTAGCCATTTTGTGGTCAATAGCTTTCATATTACTAATGTAAAATAATAGGCTATGTATTTCTGTGTATATTATACAACACGTAAACACAAACACTCACGCACGCATACACACAAGCACAAACATTCATACACACACACAAGCATGAGCCATAAAATAAGAAAGATTGAACCAATGAGCACACAACCAACTGGTAAAACCAGTATAATAACAATTAGGAACTGAGTCAGCAGTTTGTTTTTTAAATTGAAATGTACCATTGTAAATCCTAATGTTAACAGAATTATTGTCATCTTCACACCAAGCAGAGCAAATAACTCATTCATAAACCGCACTGAGAGTGTCGCCCCCACTGAACAACACAGAAATGACCTGAGAAAACTGGCAAAGATTGGTGACTGGTGAAGAAGATTGCAAAGTGAAGACACATAAGCCCCTATTGTGACTCCAGGAGCCACGTAACACGCTATGAGAACATCTGACAACAACCTGATGCTGATGATTGACCCAAAGACCAGAGCTGAACCCAGAAGAAATTGTAAAGATATAAATGCTGCGCAAATAAGTATTAGAAGAATGAAAATATTTGCTATTAAATCCCCTATGAAATCTCTGAAGTTTGGACCACTGCTACTTCTGCTAAAATTTAAATCTTCGATTACTCTGTGGCTTATTGTAAATATTGTTGCAATTGATGTTATCAAGGCCAAATTTAGCGGTATAGCAACATCTGGACTCAGAACATGTCTTTGAAAGACCATAAACAATATGAGCATTGAGAATATTCAACATTTTGTCATTTCCTTTCAAGTAAACAACAAGAGAGGTAAAGAGAGTAAGACAAGGGAATTCCATAAAGTGTCATATATTACTGACTGGAGCTGATTTTCTTTATGCAGATCTTGATTTTCTCTTCTGTTTTTAACATTTGTGTCAATACTGAGTAAAATCGGTCAGCGTTGAGCCAAACTAGCTTGTCTATTTCCGCTACGAGAGCTGCTGTTTGAGCAGGTTTGGGTTCAGAGTCTCTGATCATGTGAAATCTGCCTCCACATGCGTTGATCATTTCTCCAGCGATCCCTCTGGACGCTCCTGTCAAACGCTCCTGGTGATTTTGGTGCAGAAGAACAATGCAGTACTGAAGAACTTCTGCTCCCAGCAGCTCCTGGACTCGCTTCACAACATCACACTCTTCTGATTCTTGATCTTCCAGATTCAGGAGCATTAAAACGGCGTGAGGTCCAGGAGACGAGAGAAACAGCGCTGTTGTGAAGCTCTGTCTCGCTGTGTCGTCCTCACAGAGGTTTGGTCCAGTGACCAGCATCATTCTACGACCCTCGTCTGTAATTACTGGAGTCTTTACAATCTCTCTGTCCTCCTGTCCACCGTCTTTCCTTCCTGACAGAATATCTGCAGCGCTGAATCTGGAGTCGCCTCGCATTCCCACTATCAGGATCCTCACTTCATCATCATCATGAGAAGCTGAAGAGAAAGAAGGAACGCAAATGCAAAGAAGGAAAAATGGGGTAATAAAGATATATTCTTTCAAAACAAGCCTTATCGCATTTAATTTTGCTTCTCTTTTTAGGGATTTATACAGGAAAACAAGACCAATATTCTGATGCAGAAGAAGGAAAGTCATAAAGGTTTGGGAATGACATTAGAGTGAGCAAATGAAGACAGTCGTTGGTTATTACTATTTATTAAAAAAAAATTAAACAGTAAAGAGCAGGTACATTACCTTCTGCCTGTACAGACATGATGTGAAATGCCAGAATCAGTGTAAAAAGCAACTTGGGTTTTATTCATTTAATCATACAGCCTAAAGAATACATGTAACCAAATGTAACTTTGAACATCTGTAACTCGGATTACCCAGATCAACGAAACTGTAAATGGCAAGACAGATATATATTTTTTTACTTACAGTGAGTTTATTTAGAAACACTGTAATTGTAGTTCTGTTCTGTCTTTTGCTTTGCTAAGACACTTGTACTTGACAATAATGTAAATGTTCGACTAGACACTAAACCAGTATGACAGGTTTTGCATGGGCAAAAGGGTGATCGGTTCTGCACATATTTTGCTCATCTCAAACATTCTGTCAATTCCATGTTTGATATTCCAAATGTGTGACTAACTCTGGATCGTGTTCACATGAAGATGTGATGTTTAAAGAGAACAGCCAATCGAGATGGTGAAACATAATTCAGCTTATTTCAGTTCACTGATGAAGATCTAGAGATATTTTGAAAAAATATGAAGGATTTAAATACATTAACTCAGCAAAAAGGAATATGAGAGGACTGTTTGAAAGAAAATATCTGATTATATAAATGCACTATAGTAGATAGTTTGTATAAGTCCACAACAAACTTAAAAAAAACATGTAATCCTAGTGATTCCAAAGGCTTAATATATTATAAAGCTTATTTTAATAAAAACATCTTATGCTTGTTTGTTGCCAAAATTTAGACTATATATATATATATACAGTGAGGAAAATAAGTATTTGAACACCCTGCTATTTTGCAGGTTCTCCCACTTAGAAATCATGGAGGGGTCTGAAATTGTCATCGTAGGTGCATGTCCACTGTGAGAGACATAATCTAAAAAATAAAATCCAGAAATCACAATGTATGATTTTTTAACTATTTATTTGTATGATACAGCTGCAAATAAGTATTTGAACACCTGAGAAAATCAATGTTAATATTTGGTACAGTAGCCTTTGTTTGCAATTACAGAGGTCAAACGTTTCCTGTAGCTTTTCACCAGGTTTGCACACACTGCAGGAGGGATTTTGGCCCACTCCTCCACACAGATCTTCTCTAGATCAGTCAGGTTTCTGGGCTGTCGCTGAGAAACACGGAGTTTGAGCTCCCTCCAAAGATTCTCTATTGGGTTTAGGTCTGGAGACTGGCTAGGCCACGCCAGAACCTTGACATGCTTCTTACAGAGCCACTCCTTGGTTATCCTGGCTGTGTGCTTCGGGTCATTGTCATGTTGGAAGACCCAGCCTCGACCCATCTTCAATGCTCTAACTGAGGGAAGGAGGTTGTTCCCCAAAATCTCGCAATACATGGCCCCAGTCATCCTCTCCTTAATACAGTGCAGTCGCCCTGTCCCATGTGCAGAAAAACACCCCCAAAGCATGATGCTACCACCCCCATGCTTCACAGTAGGGATGGTGTTCTTGGGATGGTACTCATCATTCTTCTTCCTCCAAACACGTTTAGTGGAATTATGACCAAAAAGTTCTATTTTGGTCTCATCTGACCACATGACTTTCTCCCATGACTCCTCTGGATCATTCAAATGGTCATTGGCAAACTTAAGACGGGCCTTGACATGTGCTGGTTTAAGCAGGGGAACCTTCCGTGCCATGCATGATTTCAAACCATGACGTCTTAGTGTATTACCAACAGTAACCTTGGAAACGGTGGTCCCAGCTCTTTTCAGGTCATTGACCAGCTCCTCCTGTGTAGTTCTGGGCTGATTTCTCACCTTTCTTAGGATCATTGAGACCCCACGAGGTGAGATCTTGCATGGAGCCCCAGTCCGAGGGAGATTGACAGTCATGTTTAGCTTCTTCCATTTTCTAATGATTGCTCCAACAGTGGACCTTTTTTCACCAAGCTGCTTGGCAATTTCCCCGTAGCCCTTTCCAGCCTTGTGGAGGTGTACAATTTTGTCTCTAGTGTCTTTGGACAGCTCTTTGGTTTTGGCCATGTTAGTAGTTGGATTCTTACTGATTGTATGGGGTGGACAGGTGTCTTTATGCAGCTAACGACCTCAAACAGGTGCATCTAATTTAGGATAATAAATGGAGTGGAGGTTTTAAAGGCAGACTAACAGGTCTTTGAGGGTCAGAATTCTAGCTGATAGACAGGTGTTCAAATACTTATTTGCAGCTGTATCATACAAATAAATAGTTAAAAAAATCATATATTGTGATTTCTGGATTTTTTTTTTAGATTATGTCTCTCACAGTGGACATGCACCTACGATGACAATTTCAGACCCCTCCATGATTTCCAAGTGGGAGAACTTGCAAAATAGCAGGGTGTTCAAATACTTATTTTCCTCACTGTATATATATATATATAAAGCATATATTAATACACAGCAATGTTTTCAGATGTTTAATAGATGTTTTGATCCAGAGCTTTTGCAACAATTATAATTTAGTCACTGTTTGTGACTTGAAGTGATGCAGTCTGCCTTCTACAAATTACTATTAACAGTAATGCTGCATAAAACAAGAACTGACTAAGCTTTCAAGAAGTACTTTGAGAAAACTCATCATCTGCCCTAAAATAGAAAGACTGAACCAATGAGCACACAACCACATGAAAAGAACAGTGTTACTGTTATACCAAAAACTGTTAAACCAATCACTTTCTCTAGAGTTTCAGGCTTTAAATGCCAATATGCCATTGTAAATCCTAATATTAGCAGCATTATTGTCATCTTCACACCAAGTAGAGCAAACACAGTCACAAACCCCATTGAAAGTGTCGCGCCAATGATACAACACAGAAATGACCCGAGCACAAAGTCTGGAGATTCAATACTCTTCTTTTCAGTGTGAAATATGAATGCATAAGCCCCTGCTGTGACTCCAGGAGCCGCGTAACATGCGATGAGCACATCTGACCACGACCTGACGCTGATGATTGTCCCAAAGACCAGAGATGAACCCAGAACAATTGGTATGGACATAATTGCTATGCACATAAACAATATTTCAATTAAACCAATTACTATTGCATACGCTAAAATATTTATGATGTTTTGAGTGCTGCTACTTCTGCTAAACTTTTGCTGAAATTCTTCACTTTCCTGTCTCTTGTAAATGTCTCTTGTAAATATTGTTGCAATTGATGTTATCAAGGCCAAATTTAGCGGTATAGCAACATCTGGACTCAGACGATGTCTTAGATAGACCATAAACAATTCAAGCGCTGCAAATTTTGCCCCAAAATTTAAGATTTTGCAATTTCCTTCAGTGTAAACAACAAGAGCGGTAAGTGAAACAAGGGAAATCCATCCTATGATTCCAGCCGCTCCTCCTAAAGTGTCATATATTACAGACAAGAGCTGATTTTCTTCATGCACATCTTGACTCGTCTCTTCTGTTTTTAACGTTTGTGTCAATACTGAGTAAAATCCGTCAGCGTTGAGCCGAACTAGCTTGTCTATTTCCGCTACGAGAGCTGCTGTTTGAGCAGGTTTGGGTTCAGAGTCTCTGATCATGTGAAATCTGCCTCCACATGCGTTGATCATTTCTCCAGCGATCCCTCTGGACGCTCCTGTCAAACGTTCCTGGTGATTTTGGTGCAGAAGAACAATGCAGTACTGAAGAACTTCTGCTCCCAGCAGCTCCTGGACTCGCTTCACAACATCACACTCTTCTGATTCTTGATCTTCCAGATTCAGGAGCATTAAAACGGCGTGAGGTCCAGGAGACGAGAGAAGCAGCGCTGTTGTGAAGCTCTGTCTCGCTGTGTCGTCCTCACAGAGGTTTGGTCCAGTGACCAGCATCATTCTACGACCCTCGTCTGTAATTACTGGAGTCTTTACAATCTCTCTGTCCTCCTGTCCACCGTCTTTCCTTCCTGACAGAATATCTGCAGCGCTGAATCTGGAGTCGCCTCGCATTCCCACTATCAGGATCCTCACTTCATCATCATCATGAGAAGCTGAAGAGAAAGAAGGAACGCAAATGCAAAGAAGGAAAAATGGGGTAAGAAAGGTATGTTCTTTAAAAACAAGCCATATCTTATTGAATTTTGCTTCTCTTTTTAGGGATTTATACAGGAAAACGAGACCAATATTCTGATTTAGAAGAAAGAAAGTCATACAGGTTTGGGAATGACATGAGAGGCTGCGTTTACACTTGGCATTAACATGCAGTCACCGTGATCCGATCAAGCAGATCAGATCATAAGCCAATTAGGACACGGTGCGTTTACACCTGTCCACATCAAGTGGCTTCTGTGTCTGGATAACAGATCGGATCTCGCATTTCCACAAAAAAGAAAAAAAAAAAGAAAAAAGGATGGCTCCAAAGTTGCAAAGTTGATCTGAAGTGATGGGTTTTCTTTTAACAGTTTTCAGTCGGGGGACATTTTACAAATGTCGCAAAATGAGGAGGATGAAGAGGCTGCAAGTACTAATAACGTGGATAGATGCCGTAATGGAAACGGTACAGAGAAACGTATCCGGGAATGTTGCCAGCTGTGGTGGGAAAATGCACATTCTTTACAGAAAATGAATGGTTCTGCAATTTTAGGGTGCGAAAGGAAACATTTCAGTATATTTGCGATGTACTTCACACTCGACTGAATCGCAAAGCCACACAGCTCTCAGTTCTGGAAAGAGGAAGGGGAATAAAGACGGGGGGGGGGGGGGGGTAGTTTGTGTGACGTCCACCTGTAAATGCTACGGAGCCCCTAAAGGGACGTGGTGGTGGAAAAAAATTTTAGGATGGGAAAATTTTCCCACGCAGAACTTTTGCGTTCCCTCGCAAAGATATTTGCGTTCCCACGTTTGCGTTTTGAGCTCGGACAGACACTTCCTGTTTAATGTCCCGCTGGCAGTGTTTCAGGGCTCTGTACGTTAATGGAGCGTTTCATAGTGTTTGAACTTGGACTCATATATAAAGAAATGCGGTCAGTGCTTATCTCAAGGAGTTCAGTGAAGTTGGCAATATTCACATAGGCTATTCGAACTTCCCTATTCTTGAGCTAAACGTCGTTAAAACACAAACGACACCTATTTACAATCACAGTAACCTACAACGAGCTACAACACAATTCTCATCAAAACAAGCTTTATAATATTAGTTTGTCTCTAACCAGACGAATGAGAGACAAGTCCAAATAAGGGGCCGTCTGCAAAGTGCAAATCCCAAAACCCTTCTGCACATTTTATATTATTAGGCTAAACATATTCAATAGCTTCACTGTGACGCACTGTACTGTCACCAAATTCAGTTCACACATCACTGCTCTCCTGCTGGTTATACTACATTACTTAGTTTGATAAAAAATAAAAAATAAAATTTTTATGATTATTTATTATGAAATAAAATCAATAACTTCACCCTTTTTAGAAAAAAATATTAAATAACTTCACACTGTTAGTGTAATGCCATCAAATTCAGTAAGTAAATATAATGCAAAAGCTGCGTATACAGTAACAATATAATTTGTGTAAAGAATAGGCCTACTTATTTTTTATGTGCAATTACTTCCCAAACTAAGTGTTGTAGGCCTATAACCAACATTAGAGCAGTGATGTGTGAACTAAATTTGGTGTGTTACAGTGAAGTTATTAAATATTTTTCATAATATAAAATGTGCAAAAGCAGTGTAGTATGACCAAGTGGGTCACCATTGATGTGTAAACTGAACTGGGTGTAACATTGAAGTTATGACTATTTTTGTATTTTTGACTGTGAGTTGATGCTGTAGTCGTTTTTTTGGGTTATAGAGATCATAGAGATCCATTTTGTCCTATATTATAAAAGCTTGTTTTGATGAGAATTGTGTTGTAGCTCGTTGTAGGTTACTGTGATTGTAAATAGGTGTTGTTTGTGTTTTAACGACGTTTAGCTCAAGAATAGGGAAGTTCGAATAGCCTATTGCCACCTTCACTGAACTCCTTGAGTTAAGCACTGACCGCATTTCTTTATATATGAGTCCAAGTTCAAACACTATGAACCGCTCCATTAACGTACGGAGCCCTGAAACACTGCCAGCGGAACATTAAACAGGAAGTGTCTGTCCGAGCTCAAAACAGGTTTTGCGAGGGAAGAAAGAAATTCTCCCAACCCAAAAATATTTCCACCACCACGTCCCTTTAGGGGCTCCGTAGCATTCCAATCAGAAGCGCGTTTACACTTGTCTTTTCAATGTGTATGTGGAGAACATCCGGATACAGGTCGCATGTTAATGCCAAGTGTAAACGCAGCCAGAGTGAGCAAATGAAGACAGTCATGAGTTATTATACTATTTATTAATTTTTTTTAGAAACATTAAAGAGCAGGTACATTACCTTCTGCCTGTACAGACATGATGTGAAATGCCAGAATCACCATAAAAACCAACTTGGGTTTTATCATGGTTAATTTCATCGCACAACCTAAAGAATACATGTAACCAAATATAAGTTTAAACATCTGTGACTCGGATTACCCAGATCAACAAAAGTAGGAAAAAGTTTTTACTTACAGTCAGTTTATTTAGAAACGCTGTAAATGTAGTTTTGTCCTGTCTCCTGCTTTGCTAAAACTCTTGTGTTCGACAAAGATTTAAATGTTCGACTAGACACTAAACCAGTATGACAGGTGTTTTTGTATGGGCAAAGGGTGATCGGTTCTGCACATATTTTGCTCATCTAAAACGAGCCTATTGATGGACTGATAACATCACAAGAATGTCATCAGTCCATTTCACAAACTTATCCCCTTCTCCAGCACCACCCATGTTGTCAAGTGGGGCATAAATGACCCAAAATAAAAAGGTTTCTGTTTATAAATAATAGAAATATAGACACAAAAGCTTCCCACGTTCGTTCTTTTCCACCCTTAGACTAGGACTGACTTGTAATATAAAAATGTATAGACTAATGATTGGTTGAAATCATTTGGAAAGTGAAATCTCCATGAGTGGATGTTTTTAAAGGAATAGGCTAGTTAACCCAAAATGTAAATGTGTCCTTATTTATTCACCCTCATGTTGTTCCAAATATGCACGACTTTCTTCTTCAGTGTTTTTTTTTTTTTTTTGCTGACATGAATAGTTACGAGAAGCCATTTTATGTAAAACAAAGTCATAAACTCTCAGTTTGTAAACAGTCTTACATTTCTGCACTGTGAAACATAATTAATCTCTGTCACTACTGAGTGAACACTTAATGTACAGCAATAGTCTCTGATCAGCTGATTGGTGGGTTTTGATGAGACAACAGTAAACTAATAATATTTGTTAATTGATAAGTGCAAGTTTCATACTGTCTATTTTATATTTATTTACAGTTAAATCTCCAGATGAGGAAATCTGATCTTGAAATCATAACAGCAACATGATCTTAATTATTTTCAGGAAAACTGCATTGGTTTCATTGCAGAAGAAGGAAGCGGTAATTTGTCAGATGTTTTCATCCAGAGCTATAGCAACAATTATAACTAAAATATATACATAATAATCTGTTATTCATGATTTAATTGCTGTTTGTGACTTAATCTGATGCGGACGGCCTTCTAAAAATTACTATTAACGAACCAAACAGTAATGCTACATAAAATAGGTAAGAACTAACCAGGTTTTCTATAATTACCTTGAGAAAACTCATTACCAACTCTAAAATTGACCGAATGACTGAACCAGTGAGCACAGAAGAACATGAAAAAATCATTATAAAATATACAGTTTCATTCTTTAAATAGCAATACACTATTGTAAATCCTAATATTAGCAGAATTATTGTCATCCCACCAAGCAGAGCAAACACTTTCACAAATGCCACTGAAAGTGTCGCCCCAACGGTACAACATAGGAATGACCAGAGTGCGTAATTTTTTACGAATAATTTATGGCTAATAATTTTATTGAGACATATGAATGCAAAAGCACCGCCTGTGACTCCAGGAGCCGCGTAACACGCGATGAGCACATCTGACCACGACCTGACGCTGATCATTGTCCCAAAGACCAGAGATGAACCCAGAACAAATGTGAAACACATGATTATAGCAAGCAGAAGTATTAGTAACCTGACACAATATGTTATAATATCCACTATGATAAATCTGTTGTCTTGACTCAACCTGTTAAACTCTAATAGACCAATTACTCTGGGGTTTATTGTAAGCACGGTTGCTAGTGACGAATACAAGGCCAAATTTAGCGGTATAGCAACATCTGGACTCAGATAGACCAGAAACAATGTAGGTAAAATAAATACTGCCCCGAAAATCAAGATTTTGTCATTTCCTTTTGTGTAAATAACAAAAGCGGTAAGTGAAACAAGTGAAATCCATCCTATGACTCCTCCTAAAGTGTCATATTTTACAGACTGGAGCTGATTTTCTTCATGCACATCTTGACTCGTCTCTTCTGTTTTTAACGTTTGTGTCAATACGGAGTAAAATCCGCCAGCATTGAGCCGAACTAGCTTGTCTATTTCCGCTACGAGAGCTGCTGTTTGAGCAGGTTTGGGTTCAGAGTCTCTGATCATGTGAAATCTGCCTCCACATGCGTTGATCATTTCTCCAGCGATCCCTCTGGACGCTCCTGTCAAACGTTCCTGGTGATTTTGGTGCAGAAGAACAATGCAGTACTGAAGAACTTCTGCTCCCAGCAGCTCCTGGACTCGCTTCACAACATCACACTCTTCTGATTCTTGATCTTCCAGATTCAGGAGCATTAAAACGGCGTGAGGTCCAGGAGACGAGAGAAACAGCGCTGTTGTGAAGCTCTGTCTCGCTGTGTCGTCCTCACAGAGGTTTGGTCCAGTGACCAGCATCATTCTACGACCCTCGTCTGTAATTACTGGAGTCTTTACAATCTCTCTGTCCTCCTGTCCACCGTCTTTCCTTCCTGACAGAATATCTGCAGCGCTGAATCTGGAGTCGCCTCGCATTCCCACTATCAGGATCCTCACTTCATCATCATGAGAAGCTGAAGAGAAAGAAGGAACGCAAATGCAAAGAAGGAAAAATGGTGTAAGAAAGATGCTCTTTCAAACCAAGCCTTATCATCACATTTAATTTTGCTTCTCTTTTTAGGATTTATACATCATCATCATCATGAGAAGCTGAAGAGAAAGTGAAACCATAATGCAAAGAAAAACAATATTTGGCAGAGGGGTAATAAAAATAATCGAAGATATGTGCTGTGAAAACAAGTCGCACAAGTACATTGACCTTGTTGTCTTAGAAATCCACAACGGAGCTGTTAATGTATGTCCCATTTTATTGAATATGAAATTTGAGATTTTGCACTCCTGAAGGAAATTAAAAAATTACTGTAACTGTTTAAAAAAAAAAATCAGTCTAGAGTCCTAAATCAGATAAATAAGAATATCATGGTAATATTGTGCAGTGAATGTGAACAACAACAACAATCTGATTTGGCAAGTTTGATAAAAGCAGAAAGGGGAAATGAAACTATCTGTGTAAATTTGGGCTGGGCAATATAAAGATACATTGTATATCTCAATATTTCTCATATCTATTGTTGATTTACAATATCTCTGTTTACATTTTTGCTCTAAATTACTTAAAGGCTGTATATTTTGATCAGAGGAACAATCATGCCATTATTGTGAGTTCAAATCCAAGAGAAACTGATAAAAATAAGTCATATTAGATGAAAGTATCTGCCAAATGCATAAATGGCAATGCATTGTGATTGACGTTTATGCAGGAACTGAAGTTTAAATTATAGTAAAATTAATAAAAACATCTGAATTCTTGGTTAAATTGTAGAAGAGAGCAGATACTAACCTTCTGAAGATGAGATGTGAAACACAAGAATCAATATGAGGAGCCAGTTTAATTTTCTTTTGGCTAATTTCATCTTTTTTATCCTGTGTCTCATGAAGCAAGTAATTGAGTTGGTTTCGACTTGACCAAAAAAAAAAAAAAAAAATCCAACCTATATTCTTCAGTTGGTTAAAGGGTTTATGTCGTACTTGTGTCACGTGAGGCTGTAGAGAAGCACACGACGTGGATTAATAACAAAAACAGTCTTTATTTAAATCCACACAGAATACTCAGGAGATTGTAGGAGAACAAACAAACACAAGCACTTTAACATAGACGATACCGGACGCTGAACAGAAAGAGCTCAGGGCTTGAATAGACATGGAACATAATTAAGGTAAAACGGAACAGGTGTGGGAACTAATTAACAACCAGTGAAACTTACTAGAGAACTAAGGCAGGAACAGGAACAGAACACAGGGAAAATGAAACTAAAACAGACGTTACAACTTGATTAAAAATATATTTATTTTTATTCTAATTTATTTTATTCTAATTGTCAGCGGACAGAATGAGACAACACAGGTAATACAATCCACAGAAAGGTTTATTGACAGGTGGCAGAGATCGAGTAAAATCATCAGGTGAGTGTTCTGAATGAAGATCGGTTGAATGAACTCAGCTGGCTAGAAATTGTCTCTTTGTATTGCAGGTGCTGAGATCGCAATGGCTGAAGATGATCGGATGATCTGAAGACGAAGGATGATGAAGGTGAATAGTCTTAAACGTGAGATGAACAGGTAAGGAGCCGGGTAAGTTGACCAGTAGTGAACAACAAGACTAGACGATTGTGTTAGAGGTGTCTACTTATGTAGTGTGTGCTAATGAGCTGGTGCTGGATTAGTGTTCAGGTGAAGCTGATCGAATGTGTGGAGCTGAAGGGTCTGGTGTTGATGATGGTGTTGCATCACTAGCCGCATTTCCATTACCATTCAAATTGCGCAAATTGAAATTGCGAATTGAAAATACGCCCAATGGAAACACGTTGATTTCGCAAAAACTCCCATATATCGCAAAAAAGTTTACGCTCACATGAGGTGGTTTTTCAGGTAATTCAAAAAAGAAATATTTCGCAAAACTGCAATGGACGTGGGGCCGCCCTCCCGCGGGCTCACCACCTACAGGAGGGACCATAAGGGGCTTGTGCGTAGTGGATCGGGCGGCAGTCGAAGGCGGGGGCCTCGACAACCCGATCCCTGGACACGGAAACTAGATCTAGGGACGTGGAACGTCACCTCTCTGGTGGGGAAGGAGCCTGAGATTGTGCGTGAGGTTGAGAGGTTCCGACTAGAGATAGTCGGGATCACCTCTACGCACGGCTTGGGCTCTGGAACCACACTCCTGGAGAGAGGATTGACTCCTTACCACTCTGGAGTTGCCCATGGTGAGAGGCAGCAGACTGGTGTGGGTTTGCTTATAGCCCCCCAGCTCAGCCGCCACGTGTTGGAGTTCACCCCGGTGAATGAGAGGGTCGCTACCCTGCGCCTTCGGGTCGGGGATAGGTCTCTCACTGTCGTGTGTGCCTATGGGCCAAACGGCAGTGTAGAGTACCCGGCCTTCTTGGGGTCTCTGGGAGGGGTGCTGGAAAGTGCTCTGACTGGGGACTCCGTCGTTCTACTGGGGGACTTCAACGCCCACGTGGGCAGCGACAGTGACACCTGGAGGGGCGTGATTGGGAGGAACGGCCCCCCTGATCTGAACCCGAGTGGTGTTCTGTTATTGGACTTCTGTGCTAGTTACAGTTTGTCCATAACGAACACCATGTTCAAGCATAAGGGTGTCCATCAGTGCACATGGCACCAGGACACCCTAGGCCGGAGGGTCAATGATCGACTTTGTGGTCGTTTCATCTGACCTCCGGCCGTATGTCTTGGACTGATCACCACCTGGTGGTGAGTTGGATCCGATGGTGGGGGAGGAAGCTGGACAGACTCGGCAGACCCAAGCATACTGTGAGGGTCTGTTGGGAACGTTTGGCGAATCCCCTGTCAGAGAGATCTTCAACTTCCACCTCCGGCAGAACTTCGACCGGATCCCGAGGGAGTCTGGAGATATTGAGTCCGAGTGGACCATGTTCTCCACCTCCATTGTCGATGCGGCCACTCGGAGCTGTGGCCGTAAGGTCTCCGGTGCCTGTCGAGGCGGCAATCCCCGAACCCGGTGGTGGACACCGAAAGTAAGGGATGCCGTAAAGCTGAGTCCTATCGGGCATGGCTGGCTTGTAGGACTCCTGAGGCAGCTGACGGGTAGCAGACTGCAGCCCGGGTGGTTGTGGAGGCAAAAAATCGGGCCTGGGAGGAGTTCGGTGAGGCCATGGAGAAGGACTACGGGCTACTGATTCTTGAAAACCGTCCGGCGCCTCAGGAGAGGGAAGCAGTGCCCTACCAATGCTGTTTTCAGTGGAGGTGGACAGCTGTTGACCTCGATGTCATTGAACGATGGAAGGAATACTTTGAGGATCTCCTCAATCCCACCGACGCGTCTTCCATTGAGGAAGCAGAGGCTGAGGGCTCGGAGGTGGACTCGTCCATCACCCAAGCTGAAGTCACCGAGGTAGTCAAGAAACTCCTCGGTGGCAAGGCACCGGGGGTGGATAAGATCCGCCCTGAGTACCTCAAGTCTCTGGATGTTGTGGGGCTGTCTTGGCTGACACGCCTTTGCAGCATCGCGTGGCGGTCGGGGACAATGCCTTTGGACCAATCGTGTCGTACAAGCCCTGAAAAGTGAAGCCAAAACGCCTCAATCGCCCCCCAGTGACTGGTCCTAGTATAGGTCATAAACCCCGCCTCCCCATGTTATTCAACGGGACTTGAGACCAACTAAACAATTAAATTACACTTCAAATATCTTTTTTCCGAAGGTGGTTTCTGTCATTTACTGTAGTTTTTAACACGCTGATGTAAATTCAAGTGTTTGTTTTTAAAATAAGTTTGTTTTTAGTTAGTTATTTGATGCTATAAAAACGGTGGTGTGACGTCATGATTGACAGCTGTGGTTGACAGGTTCTCTGAGCGAAGTAGTCACTGAAGCACCAACAGAATTTTTTTCAGGATCTTCGGAGGACTGAGGAGATTGGAGCTTTAAATTTAATATCTAAATTTCTATAATTAATTATTTCACACCGAGAGTGAGGGCGGGGCCTTGATTTTTCCCGGCTTTACTTCCTGCTCATACTGCGCAGGTCTGGTCCCGAAATCGCTACTGCGCAGACTCAAGCCCCAAGATGTCAGCGCCATATCGGGACACTGGCGGCTTCACTTCTCACCAATGGAAGAGTGCGAAGGGGCGTCGTCCATATTTTTTTTACAGTCTATGCTTTGGACTGGCAGACCGGGGTGGTGGTCCCTCTTTTTAAGAAGGGGGACCGAAGGGTGTGCTCCAACTATAGGGGGATCACACTTCTCAGCCTCCCCGGGAAAGTCTATGCCAGGGTACTGGAGAGGAGAACACGGATGATAGTAGAACCTCGGATTCAGGTTGCGGTTTTAATTCCGGTCGTGGAACACTGGACCAGCTCTATACCCTCTCCAGGGTGCCGGAGGGTTCATGAGAGTTTGCCCAACGTATCCACATGTGCTTTGTGGATTTGGAGAAGGCATTCGACCATGTCCCTCGCGGTGTCCTGTGGAGGGTGCTCTGGCAGTATGGGGTCTGGGGCCCTTTGCTAAGTGCTATCCAGTCCCTATACGACCAGAGCAGGAGCTTGGTTCACATTGCCGGCAGTAAGTCAGACTTGTTCCCAGTGCATGTTGGACTCCGGCAGGGCTGCCCTTTGTCGCCGGTTCTGTTCATAATTTTTATGGACAGAATTTCTAGGCGCAGCCAGGGGCCGGAGGGTGTCAGGTTTGGTGACCACACAATTTCATCTCTGCTCTTTGCGGATGATGTTGTCGTGCTGGCCCCATCAGACCAGGACCTTCAGCATGCACTGGGACGGTTTGCAGCCGAGTGTGAAGCGGCTGGGATGAGAATCAGTGCCTCCAAATCCAAGGCCATGGTCCTCAGTCGGAAAAGGGTGGCTTGCCCACTTCAGGTTGGAGTTCCTGCCTCAAGTGGAGGAGTTCAAGTATCTTGGGGTCTTGTTCATGAGTGAGGGAAGGATGGAACGGGAGATTGACAGACGGATCGGTGCAGCTTCTGCAGTAATGCTGTCGATGTACCGGTCTGTCTGGATTTACAGGTCAATCTACGTTACTTCTCTCACCTATGGTCATGAGCTGTGGGTCATGACCAAAAGGACAAGATCCCGGATACAGGCGGCCGAAATGAGTACACTGTATACTTCCCATAGTTAAGCGTGGCTAATGCATTTGCTTCCAGAGTGGATTCTCTAATTTGCTGTCTTGTGTTCTTCTTAATGGTGCATGATAATTCTAGCCTGGAAATCCAGACCTAAATCTGAAAGATTAACGGTTTGGCGTCGACTAATGAAACTCGGCCAGCTCGAGGGGCGGCACCAAGCATGCATTTGAAAATCTCACTGCACGCAATTGGATAACAGTATGACCAATCACAACAAGTTGTAACACTCCACTAATTAATGATCTTTTTAAACAGCTGTGTTACTATAAACGCACAAGGGGATCTTTGGAATGAAAGCAATAATCACAAATATCACAAAACTTCAATAATGTCACATACTCAATGCTTTCTCAAACAGATAAATATGCATAAGAGCAGGTGTAAGGGAATTAATAAGGCACACAGCACAAACAAATATTCAGATGGCACTGAACACCATTCAACAAAAGACGCATCAAACAGTTCAATTGAATGATGCGCTTAGCGCGGTATATTATAAAGGCATCAATTATCCCGTGCAACCCCACAATTTCCCCTTTTTTGTCCCAGTCCACAAAGTTTAACCTAACAGTTCAAACTAAAAGAAAACTTCCAGGCTGGATCAGGAGCGCGCTACAGTCTTTCCAACCGGGAAACAGTTAGCCCGCGAGAATAATCCTCTGTTCGGAACGTAACGAAAAAACGTAATCCACAACAAAAAAAGGAAAAAATAGAGTGTTGATCCAGTGGTATACCATGCCAAAAAATACAAAAATGAAGCTGATCTCACCCGATCCGTAGATCGTCGGGCAATATTAACCCACACAGTTTGAAAGTTTGGGTCCGGGCACGTCCTCTTGCCGGAGACGCGTACACGAATAAACAGTCCAGGTGGTTGAATAATTTTCTGTCCTTCTCTCCGACATTAAAGCCGTCTCTTAACGTGTCGTTTAAAAAAAAAATCAAACCATAAGGAACAAGCTTTAAATCTCTATAGCTGCAGCAAACAATACTGGCGCCATGTATTCAAAACACACCCTCTCTTGCTGATTCTCTCCACACCCCTAAATAAGCTTGGGTGCGCCTCGATAGAAATTAAGGGCGGCCGAGGCCTTAAAGAGACATCCCCCATTCTTACCAAAATACACAGTGGAAACTAAGTATATTACACAGGAGTACATACAAGTATCATTCATCATACATAAACATTATATATAACAAATGTAATACGTTCTGAGCAACCATAAAAGTTACTATTTCAAAGGAACACTTAAATTAATGTGACAGTGTCACAAAGTTATCGCTTAGCTAACAGCGGAGCTAACTGGTAGATTAGACTCTTGCCGTATCCGGTCGGCAAAACAGCAAAAACGTCCTTCTTGCAAAGGAGCGATTCGAGCGCCGTCTTCTGTTCTTGTTTTAGATAAAAAGCCAAGTCTAACTCGTTCATTGTAGCGGCCAAAGCCGTTTCAAACAACTGGTGTTCATCCATAGCCATCTTGCAATGTTTACAAATGACTTTGACGTCACAGCACTGTCGTCATCTCGCCTCTGGCCCGCCTATATCAGATAACCCGATGTGATTGGTGCAGCTCAGATAGAGGGGCATATTTAATGAGCATCATTACTCGACGCCAGAGTAACTCACTGAGCAAATTCACCTTGTGCTCTCGCGAGAACTCTGGATTTCCAGGGTATTATAATTCACGAGCGACCACCAAACTCTCAATATGATGATAACTGGGGACATAATTTACATGTCTTGCTAATTTATAGCCATGTAATGGAAGTTGAGGGAATAAGGGGACTCCAGGATGGATACAAATTTCTCGAGATACTACATTGATAATAGAGAACTGCGGGAACGTCTCCAAGATGCTTGAAGAAACCTTCCTGCAAAGCTACAGTTCTGTGAAAAGCACTGCCACTTGTGTTAAAATGCTGTAAAGTGAGAATGCTTTCAAAAATAAAATCACAAATTGAATTTATTTATGATTTAACTTCTATTAACTAATTCAAATCAATATATGTTGTAACAACCCTTTGCGTTTAAAACGGCTGTTGTCCAGGTACACTTGCGCATAGTTAGAGCTTTGCAGGAAGGTTTCTTCAAGCGTCTCAGAGACGTTCCCGCAGTTCTTCTGGATTTAGTCTGTCTCAGTTTTTTCTGTTTCTTCATGTAATCACAGACGGACTCGATGATGGTGAGATCAGATCATACCGGCTGTTGTCAGACTCCTTGTGCATACACAAATCTCACTGGATTATTACAATTAATGGCAAAAATAATGTTTGGAAATGTAAACTGATATTTCCTGATATTGGGATTAACATGCCTAAGACTTTTGCACAGTACTGTATATATATATATATATATATATATATATATATATATATATATATATATGTGTGTGTGCGTGTGTGTGTGTGTGTGTGTGTGTGTGTGTGTGTGTGAGATAGACCAAAAAACAATACAAGTACAGCTAATTTTGCCCCAGAATTCAAATATTTGTGCCTTGCTTTAGTGTAAACTACAACATCACACTCTTCTGATTCCTGATCTTCCAGATTCAAGACGATTAAAATGGCGTGAGGTCCAGGAGACGAGAGATTCCCACACTCGAAGGATTCTCACAATCAGGATTCGAACATCATCATCTTGAGAAGCTGGACGGGAAAGGTAAAAATGTAAATATCGGGGTTAATCATAAAAATGTTTGGATATGACTTTAAGGGTGTTTTTTTTAAATGAGAGGTTCATGGTCTTAATGCTATCATGGATTTAATTCCCAGAGAACACACAAACTGCGTGAATGCATGAAGTCATGGATGTGCAAAACGAGCATTTGTGGTTAAAAAGTATATAAATGTTAATATTTTTTTTAGAAAATGACCGATGGTTTGGCTAGATCAGACCCTTATTCCTCGGCTGGGATCATGTTGGACCCCATTGAAGTCACTATATGGAGAAAAATCCTGGATTGTTAAAATTTATAAAAATCACCAAACTACATAGAGGTAAGCAGATACTAACCATCTGAAGATATCATATGAAATGCAAGAATTGATATAAGGAGCAGCTTTTGGTTTTGTCGTGGTTAATTTCATTTTGTAACTCGAGGTCTGTTTCATAAAGCAAGTTGAGCTAAAATCATTCCATTGTTTCACAATTCTATAAACATTCTGTAAATTCCGTGTTTGACTAACTCGTGAAATATCGTGTTCACATGAAGATGTGATGTTTAAAGAGAACAGCCAATCGAGATGGTGAAACATAATTCAGCTTATTTCAGTTCACTGATGAAGGATTTAAATACATTAACTCAGCAATAAGGAATATGAGAGGACTGTTTGAAAGAAAATATCTGAATATATAAATGCACTATAGTAGATAGTTTGTATAAGTCCACAACAAACTTAAAAAAAACTTGTAATCCTAGTGATTTCAAAGGCTTAATATATTATAAAGCTTATTTAAATAAAAATATCTTATTCTTATTAGTTGCCAAAATTTAGACTATATATATATATATAAAGCATATATTAATACAAAGCAATGTTTTCAGATGTTTAATAGATGTTTTGATCCAGAACTTTTGCAACAATTATAATTTAGTCACTGTTTGTGACTTGAAGTGATGCAGTCTGCCTTCTACAAATTACTATTAACAGTAATGCTGCATAAAACAAGTAAGAACTGACTAAGCTTTCAAGAAGTACTTTGAGAAAACTCATCATTCACCGTAAAATAAGAAAGACTGAACCAATGAGCACACAACCACGTGAAAAAAACAGTGTTACTGTTAGACCAAAAACTGTTAAACCAATCACTTTCTCTAGAGTTTCAGGCTTTAAATGCCAGTATGCCATTGTAAGCCCTGATATTAGCAGCATTATTGTCATCTTCACACCAAGTAGAGCAAACACAGTCACAAACCCCATTGAAAGTGTCGCCCCAATGATACAACACAGAAATGACCCGAGCACAAAGACTGGAGGTTCACAACTCTTCTTTCCATAGTGAAATATGAAAGCGCCGGCTGTGACTCCAGGAGCCGCGTGACACGCGATGAGCACATCTGACCACGACCTGACACTGATGATTGTCCCAAAGACCAGAGGTAAACCCAGAAAATATGTTAAATATATAATTGCTATCCACGTAAACAATAGAAGAATTAAAATATTTGCTAAAAAATCCCCTGTGATATTTCTGGAGTTTGGATCACTGCTACTTCTGCTAAAATTAAAATCTTCTATTTCTCTGCTGTCTCTTGTAAATATTGTTGCAATTGATGTTATCAAGGCCAAATTTAGCGGTATAGCAACATCTGGACTCAGACGATGTCTTAGATAGACCATAAACAATTCAAGCGCTGCAAATATTACCCCAGAATTAAAAATTGTGTCATTTCCTTCAGTGTAAATAACAAGAGTTGTAAATGAAACAAGGGAAATCCATCCTATGATTCCAGCCGCTCCTCCTAAAGTGTCATATTTTACAGACAAGAGCTGATTTTCCTCATTTACAATATGATCTGCCTTTTCTGTAAGGAGTTTCTCTATTTCATGTAGTTTTTTCAAAAGCTCCAGCCTTTCTGAATGTAACTGTTTGTGTCAATACTGAGTAAAATCCGCCAGCATTGAGCCAAACTAGCTTGTCTATTTCCGCTACGAGAGCTGCTGTTTGAGCAGGTTTGGGCTCAGAGTCTCTGATCATGTGAAATCTGCCTCCACATGCGTTGATCATTTCTCCAGCGATCCCTCTGGACGCTCCTGTCAAACGCTCCTGGTGATTTTGGTGCAGAAGAACAATGCAGTGCTGAAGAACTTCTGCTCCCAGCAGCTCCTGGACTCGTTTCACAACATCACACTCTTCTGATTCTTGATCTTCCAGATTCAGGAGCATTAAAACGGCGTGAGGTCCAGGAGACGAGAGAAACAGTGCTGTTGTGAAGCTCTGTCTCGCTGTGTCGTCCTCACAGAGGTTTGGTCCAGTGACCAGCATCATTCTACGACCCTCGTCTGTAATTACTGGAGTCTTTACAATCTCTCTGTCCTCCTGTCCACCGTCTTTCCTTCCTGACAGAATATCTGCAGCGCTGAATCTGGAGTCGCCTCGCATTCCCACTATCAGGATCCTCACTTCATCATCATCATGAGAAGCTGAAGAGAAAGAAGGAATGCAAATGCAAAGAAGGAAAAATGGGGTAAAAAAGATATGTTCTTTAAAAACAAGCCATATCTTATTGAATTTTGCTTCTCTTTTTAGGGATTTATACAGGAAAACGAGACCAATATTCTGATTTAGAAGAAAGAAAGTCATACAGGTTTGGGAATGACATGAGAGGCTGCGTTTACACTTGGCATTAACATGCAATCACCATGATCCGATCAAGCAGATCAGATCATAAGCCAATCAGGACACGGTGCGTTTACACCATGTCCACATCAAGTGGCTTCTGTGTCTGGATAACAGATCGGATCTCGCATTTCCACAAAAAAGAAAAAAAAAAGAAAAAAGGATGGCTCCAAAGTTGCAAAGTTGATCTGAAGTGATGGGTTTTCTTTTAACAGTTTTCAGTCGGGGGACATTTTACAAATCTCGCAAAATGAGGAGGATGAAGAGGCTGCAAGTACTAATAACGTGGATAGATGCCGTAATGGAAACGGTACAGAGAAATGTATCCGAGAACGTTGCCAGCTGTGGTGGGAAAATGCACATTCTTTACAGAAAATGAATGGTTCTGCAATTTTAGGGTGCGAAAGGAAACATTTCAGTATATTTGTGATGTACTTCACACTCGACTGAATTGCAAAGCCACACAGCTCTCAGTTCTGGAAAGAGGAAGGGGAATAAAGACGGGGGGGGGGGGGGGGGGGTAGTTTGTGTGACGTCCACCTGTGAATGCTACGGAGCCCCTAAAGGGACGTGGTGGTGGAAAAAAATTTTAGGATGGGAAAATTTTCCCTCGCAAAGATATTTGCGTTCCCACGTTTGCGTTTTGAGCTCGGACAGACACTTCCTGTTTAATGTCCCGCTGGCAGTGTTTCAGGGCTCTGTACGTTAATGGAGCGTTTCATAGTGTTTGAACTTGGACTCATATATAAAGAAATGCAGTCAGTGCTTATCTCAAGGAGTTCAGTGAAGTTGGCAATATTCACATAGGCTATTCGAACTTCCCTATTCTTGAGCTAAACGTCGTTAAAACACAAACGACACCTATTTACAATCACAGTAACCTACAACGAGCTACAACCCAATTCTCATCAAAACAAGCTTTATAATATTAGTTTGTCTCTAACCAGACGAATGAGAGACAAGTCCAAATAAGGGGCCGTCTGCAAAGTGCAAATCCCAAAACCCTTCTGCACATTTTATATTATTAGGCTAAACATATTCAATAGCTTCACTGTGACACACTGTACTGTCACCAAATTCAGTTCACACATCACTGCTCTCCTGCTGGTTATACTACATTACTTAGTTTGATAAAAAATAAAAAATAAAATTTTTATGATTATTTATTATGAAATAAAATCAATAACTTCACCCTTTTTAGAAAAAAATATTAAATAACTTCACACTGTTAGTGTAATGCCATCAAATTCAGTAAGTAAATATAATGCAAAAGCTGCGTATACAGTAACAATATAATTTGTGTAAAGAATAGGCCTACTTATTTTTTATGTGCAATTACTTCCCAAACTAAGTGTTGTAGGCCTATAACCAACATTAGAGCAGTGATGTGTGAACTAAATTTGGTGTGTTACAGTGAAGTTATTAAATATTTTTCATAATATAAAATGTGCAAAAGCAGTGTAGTATGACCAAGTGGGTCACCATTGATGTGTAAACTGAACTGGGTGGCACTACAGTTTGTAACATTGAAGTTATGACTATTTTTGTATTTTTGACTGTGAGTTGATGCTGTAGTCATTTTTTTGGGTTATAGAGATCATAGAGATCCATTTTGGCCTATATTATAAAGCTTGTTTTGATGAGAATTGTGTTGTAGCTCGTTGTAGGTTACTGTCTGTGATTGTAAATAGGTGTCGTTTGTGTTTTAACGACGTTTAGCTCAAGAATAGGGAAGTTCGAATAGCCTATGTGAATATTGCCAACTTCACTGAACTCCTTGCGATAAGCACTGACTGCATTTCTTTATATATGAGTCCAAGTTCAAACACTATGAAACGCTCCATTAACGTACGGAGCCCTGAAACACTGCCAGCGGAACATTAAACAGGAAGTGTCTGTCCGAGCTCAAAACAGGTTTTGCGAGGGAAGAAAGAAATTCTCCCAACCCAAAAATATTTCCACCACCACGTCCCTTTAGGGGCTCCGTAGCATTCCGATCAGAAGCGCGTTTACACTTGTCTTTTCAATGTGTATGTGGAGAACATCCGGATACAGGTCGCATGTTAATGCCAAGTGTAAACGCAGCCAGAGTGAGCAAATGAAGACAGTCATGAGTTATTATACTATTTATTAATTTTTTTTAGAAACATTAAAGAGCAGGTACATTACCTTCTGCCTGTACAGACATGATGTGAAATGCCAGAATCACCATAAAAACCAACTTGGGTTTTATCATGGTTAATTTCATCGCACAACCTAAAGAATACATGTAGCCAAATATAACTTTAAACATCTGTGACTCGGATTACCCAGATCAACAAAAGTAGGAAAAAGTTTTTACTTACAGTCAGTTTATTTAGAAACGCTGTAAATGTAGTTTTGTCCTGTCTCCTGCTTTGCTAAAACTCTTGTGTTCGACAAAGATTTAAATGTTCGACTAGACACTAAACCAGTATGACAGGTGTTTTTGTATGGGCAAAGGGTGATCGGTTCTGCACATATTTTGCTCATATCAAACGAGCCTATTGATGGACTGATAACATCACAAGAATGTCATCAGTCCATTTCACAAACTTATCCCCTTCTCCAGCACCACCCATGTTGTCAAGTGGGGCATAAATGACCCAAAATAAAAAGGTTTCTGTTTATAAATAATAGAAATATAGACACAAAAGCTTCCCACGTTCGTTCTTTTCCATCCTTAGACTAGGACTGACTTGTAATATAAAAATGTATAGACTAATGATTGGTTGAAATCATTTGGAAAGTGAAATCTCCATGAGTGGATGTTTTTAAAGGAATAGGCAAATGTAAATGTGTCCTTATTTATTCACCCTCATGTTGTTCCAAATATGCACGACTTTCTTCTTCAGTGTTTTTTTTGTTTTTTTTGCTGACATGAACAGTTACGAGAAGCCATTTTATGTAAAACAAAGTCATAAACTCTCAGTTTGTAAACAGTCTTCTGCACTGTAAAACATAATTAATCTCTGTCACTACTGAGTGAACACTTAATGTACAGCAATAGTCTCTGATCAGCTGATTGGTGGGTTTTGATGAGACAACAGTAAACTAATAATATTTGTTAATTGATAAGTGCAAGTTTCATACTGTCTATTTTATATTTATTTACAGTTAAATCTCCAGATGAGGAAATCTGATCTTGAAATCATAACAGCAACATGATCTTAATTATTTTCAGGAAAACTGCATTGGTTTCATTGCAGAAGAAGTAAGAGGTCATTTGTCAGATGTTTTCATCCAGAGCTATAGCAACAATTATAACTAAAATATTTACATAATAATCTGTTATTCATGATTTAATTGCTGTTTGTGACTTAATCTGATGCGGACGGCCTTCTAAAAATTACTATTAACGAACCAAACAGTAATGCTACATAAAATAGGTAAGAACTAACCAGGTTTTCTATAATTACCTTGAGAAAACTCATTACCAACTCTAAAATTGACCGAATGACTGAACCAGTGAGCACACAAGAACATGAAAAAATCATTATAAAATATACAGTTTCATTCTTTAAATAGCAATACACTATTGTAAATCCTAATATTAGCAGAATTATTGTCATCCCACCAAGCAGAGCAAACACTTTCACAAATGCCACTGAAAGTGTCGCCCCAACGGTACAACATAGGAATGACCAGAGTGCGTAATTTTTTACGAATAATTTATGGCTAATAATTTTATTGAGACATATGAATGCAAAAGCACCGCCTGTGACTCCAGGAGCCGCGTAACACGCGATGAGCACATCTGACCACGACCTGACGCTGATCATTGTCCCAAAGACCAGAGATGAACCCAGAACAAATGTGAAACACATGATTATAGCAAGCAGAAGTATTAGTAACCTGACACAATATGTTACAATATCCACTATGATAAATCTGTTGTCTTGGCTCAACCTGTTAAACTCTAATAGACCAATTACTCTGGGGTTTATTGTAAGCACGGTTGCTAGTGACGAATACAAGGCCAAATTTAGCGGTATAGCAACATCTGGACTTAGATAGACCAGAAACAATGTAGGTAAAATAAATACTGCCCCGAAAATCAAGATTTTGTCATTTCCTTTTGTGTAAATAACAAAAGCGGTAAGTGAAACAAGTGAAATCCATCCTATGTTTCCAGCAGCTCCTCCTAAAGTGTCATATTTTACAGACTGGAGCTGATTTTCTTCATGCATATCTTGACTCATCTCTTCTGTTTTTAACGTTTGTGTCAATACTGAGTAAAATCGGTGAGCATTGAGCCGAACTAGCTTGTCTATTTCCGCTACGAGAGCTGCTGTTTGAGCAGGTTTGGCTTCAGAGTCTCTGATCATGTGAAATCTGCCTCCACATGCGTTGATCATTTCTCCAGCGATCCCTCTGGACGCTCCTGTCAAACGCTCCTGGTGATTTTGGTGTAGAAGAACAATGCAGTACTGAAGAACTTCTGCTCCCAGCAGCTCCTGGACTCGCTTCACAACATCACACTCTTCTGATTCTTGATCTTCCAGATTCAGGAGCATTAAAACGGCGTGAGGTCCAGGAGACGAGAGAAACAGCGCTGTTGTGAAGCTCTGTCTCGCTGTGTCGTCCTCACAGAGGTTTGGTCCAGTGACCAGCATCATTCTACGACCCTCGTCTGTAATTACTGGAGTCTTTACAATCTCTCTGTCCTCCTGTCCACCGTCTTTCCTTCCTGACAGAATATCTGCAGCGCTGAATCTGGAGTCGCCTCGCATTCCCACTATCAGGATCCTCACTTCATCATCATGAGAAGCTGAAGAGAAAGAAGGAACGCAAATGCAAAGAAGGAAAAATGGTGTAAGAAAGATGCTCTTTCAAACCAAGCCTTATCATCGCATTTAATTTTGCTTCTCTTTTTAGGATTTATACATCATCATCATCATGAGAAGCTGAAGAGAAAGTGAAACCATAATGCAAAGAAAAACAATATTTGGCAGAGGGGTAATAAAAATAATCGGAGATATGTGCTGTGAAAACAAGTCGCACAAGTACATTGACCTTGTTGTCTTAGAAATCCACAACGGAGCTGTTAATGTATGTCACATTTTATTGAATATGAAATTTGAGATTTTGCACTCCTGAAGGAAATTAAAAAATTACTGTAACTGTTTAAAAAAAAAAAATCAGTCTAGAGTCCTAAATCAGATAAATAAGAATATCATGGTAATATTGTGCAGTGAATGTGAACAACAACAACAATCTGATTTGGCAAGTTTGATAAAAGCAGAAAGGGGAAATGAAACTATCTGTGTAAATTTGGGCTGGGCAATATAAAGATACATTGTATATCTCAATATTTCTCATATCTATTGTTGATTTACAATATCTCTGTTTACATTTTTGCTCTAAATTACTTAAAGGCTGTATATTTTGATCAGAGGAACAATCATGCCATTATTGTGAGTTCAAATCCAAGAGAAACTGATAAAAATAAGTCATATTAGATGAAAGTATCTGCCAAATGCATAAATGGCAATGCATTGTGATTGACGTTTATGCAGGAACTGAAGTTTAAATTATAGTAAAATTAATAAAAACATCTGAATTCTTGGTTAAATTGTAGAAGAGAGCAGATACTAACCTTCTGAAGATGAGATGTGAAACACAAGAATCAATATGAGGAGCCAGTTTAATTTTCTTTTGGCTAATTTCATCTTTTTTATCCTGTGTCTCATGAAGCAAGTAATTGAGTTGGTTTCGACTTGACCAAAAAAAAAAAAAAAAAAATCCAACCTATATTCTTCAGTTGGTTAAAGGGTTTATGTCGTACTTGTGTCACGTGAGGCTGTAGAGAAGCACACGACGTGGATTAATAACAAAAACAGTCTTTATTTAAATCCACACAGAATACTCAGGAGATTGTAGGAGAACAAACAAACACAAGCACTTTAACATAGACGATACCGGATGCTGAACAGAAAGAGCTCAGGGCTTGAATAGACATGGAACATAATTAAGGTAAAACGGAACAGGTGTGGGAACTAATTAACAACCAGTGAAACTTACTAGAGAACTAAGGCAGGAACAGGAACAGAACACAGGGAAAATGAAACTAAAACAGACGTTACAACTTGATTAAAAATATATTTATTTTTATTCTAATTTATTTTATTCTAATTGTCAGCGGACAGAATGAGACAACACAGGTAATACAATCCACAGAAAGGTTTATTGACAGGTGGCAGAGATAGAGTAAAATCATCAGGTGAGTGTTCTGAATGAAGATCGGTTGAATGAACTCAGCTGGCTAGTAATTGTCTCTTTGTATTGCAGGTGCTGAGATCGCAATGGCTGAAGATGATCGGATGATCTGAAGACGAAGGATGATGAAGGTGAATAGTCTTAAACGTGAGATGAACAGGTAAGGAGCCGGGTAAGTTGACCAGTAGTGAACAACAAGACTAGACGATTGTGTTAGAGGTGTCTACTTATGTAGTGTGTGCTAATGAGCTGGTGCTGGATTAGTGTTCAGGTGAAGCTGATCGAATGTGTGGAGCTGAAGGGTCTGGTGTTGATGATGGTGTTGCATCACTAGCCGCATTTCCATTACCATTCAAATTGCGCAAATTGAAATTGCGAATTGAAAATACGCCCAATGGAAACACGTCGATTTCGCAAAAACTCCCATATATCGCAAAAAAGTTTACGCTCACATGAGGTGGTTTTTCAGGTAATTCAAAAAAGAAATATTTCGCAAAACTGCAATGGACGTGGGGCCGCCCTCCCGCGGGCTCACCACCTACAGGAGGGACCATAAGGGGCTTGTGCGTAGTGGATCGGGCGGCAGTCGAAGGCGGGGGCCTCGACAACCCGATCCCTGGACACGGAAACTAGATCTAGGGACGTGGAACGTCACCTCTCTGGTGGGGAAGGAGCCTGAGATTGTGCGTGAGGTTGAGAGGTTCCGACTAGAGATAGTCGGGATCACCTCTACGCACGGCTTGGGCTCTGGAACCACACTCCTGGAGAGAGGATTGACTCCTTACCACTCTGGAGTTGCCCATGGTGAGAGGCAGCAGGCTGGTGTGGGTTTGCTTATAGCCCCCCAGCTCAGCCGCCACGTGTTGGAGTTCACCCCGGTGAATGAGAGGGTCGCTACCCTGCGCCTTCGGGTCGGGGATAGGTCTCTCACTGTCGTGTGTGCCTATGGGCCAAACGGCAGTGTAGAGTACCCGGCCTTCTTGGGGTCTCTGGGAGGGGTGCTGGAAAGTGCTCTGACTGGGGACTCCGTCGTTCTACTGGGGGACTTCAACGCCCACGTGGGCAGCAACAGTGACACCTGGAGGGGCGTGATTGGGAGGAACGGCCCCCCTGATCTGAACCCGAGTGGTGTTCTGTTATTGGACTTCTGTGCTAGTTACAGTTTGTCCATAACGAACACCATGTTCAAGCATAAGGGTGTCCATCAGTGCACATGGCACCAGGACACCCTAGGCCGGAGGGTCAATGATCGACTTTGTGGTCGTTTCATCTGACCTCCGGCCGTATGTCTTGGACTGATCACCACCTGGTGGTGAGTTGGATCCGATGGCGGGGGAGGAAGCTGGACAGACTCGGCAGACCCAAGCGTACTGTGAGGGTCTGTTGGGAACGTTTGGCGAATCCCCTGTCAGAGAGATCTTCAACTTCCACCTCCGGCAGAACTTCGACCGGATCCCGAGGGAGTCTGGAGATATTGAGTCCGGAGCTGTGGCCGTAAGGTCTCCGGTGCCTGTCGAGGCGGCAATCCCCGAACCCGGTGGTGGACACCGAAAGTAAGGGATGCCGTAAAGCTGAAGAAGGAGTCCTATCGGGCATGGCTGGCTTGTAGGACTCCTGAGGCAGCTGACGGGTAGCAGACTGCAGCCCGGGTGGCTGTGGAGGCAAAAAATCGGGCCTGGGAGGAGTTCGGTGAGGCCATGGAGAAGGACTACGGGCTACTGATTCTTGAAAACCGTCCGGCGCCTCAGGAGAGGGAAGCAGTGCCCTACCAATGCTGTTTTCAGTGGAGGTGGACAGCTGTTGACCTCGATGTCATTGAACGATGGAAGGAATACTTTGAGGATCTCCTCAATCCCACCGACGCGTCTTCCATTGAGGAAGCAGAGGCTGAGGGCTCGGAGGTGGACTCGTCCATCACCCAAGCTGAAGTCACCGAGGTAGTCAAGAAACTCCTCGGTGGCAAGGCACCGGGGGTGGATAAGATCCGCCCTGAGTACCTCAAGTCTCTGGATGTTGTGGGGCTGTCTTGGCTGACACGCCTTTGCAGCATCGCGTGGCGGTCGGGGACAATGCCTTTGGACCAATCGTGTTGTACAAGCCCTGAAAAGTGAAGCCAAAACGCCTCAATCGCCCCCCAGTGACTGGTCCTAGTATAGGTCATAAACCCCGCCTCCCCGTGTTATTCAACGGGACTTGAGACCAACTAAACAATTAAATTACACTTCAAATATCTTTTTTCCGAAGGTGGTTTCTGTCATTTACTGTAGTTTTTAACACGCTGATGTAAATTCAAGTGTTTGTTTTTAAAATAAGTTTGTTTTTAGTTAGTTATTTGATGCTATAAAAACGGTGGTGTGACGTCATGATTGACAGCTGTGGTTGACAGGTTCTCTGAGCGAAGTAGTCACTGAAGCACCAACAGAATTTTTTTCAGGATCTTCGGAGGACTGAGGAGATTGGAGCTTTAAATTTAATATCTAAATTTCTATAATTAATTATTTCACACCGAGAGTGAGGGCGGGGCCTTGATTTTTCCCGGCTTTACTTCCTGCTCATACTGCGCAGGTCTGGTCCCGAAATCGCTACTGCGCAGACTCAAGCCCCAAGATGTCAGCGCCATATCGGGACACTGGCGGCTTCACTTCTCACCAATGGAAGAGTGCGAAGGGGCGTCGTCCATATTTTTTTTACAGTCTATGCTTTGGACTGGCAGACCGGGGTGGTGGTCCCTCTTTTTAAGAAGGGGGACCGAAGGGTGTGCTCCAACTATAGGGGGATCACACTTCTCAGCCTCCCCGGGAAAGTCTATGCCAGGGTACTGGAGAGGAGAACACGGATGATAGTAGAACCTCGGATTCAGGTTGCGGTTTTAATTCCGGTCGTGGAACACTGGACCAGCTCTATACCCTCTCCAGGGTGCCGGAGGGTTCATGAGAGTTTGCCCAACGAATCCATATGTGCTTTGTGGATTTGGAGAAGGCATTCGACCATGTCCCTCGCGGTGTCCTGTGGAGGGTGCTCTGGCAGTATGGGGTCTGGGGCCCTTTGCTAAGTGCTATCCAGTCCCTATACGACCAGAGCAGGAGCTTGGTTCACATTGCCGGCAGTAAGTCAGACTTGTTCCCGGTGCGTGTTGGACTCCGGCAGGGCTGCCCTTTGTCGCCGGTTCTGTTCATAATTTTTATGGACAGAATTTCTAGGCGCAGCCAGGGGCCGGAGGGTGTCAGGTTTGGTGACCACACAATTTCATCTCTGCTCTTTGCGGATGATGTTGTCGTGCTGGCCCCATCAGACCAGGACCTTCAGCATGCACTGGGACGGTTTGCAGCCGAGTGTGAAGCGGCTGGGATGAGAATCAGTGCCTCCAAATCCAAGGCCATGGTCCTCAGTCGGAAAAGGGTGGCTTGCCCACTTCAGGTTGGAGTTCCTGCCTCAAGTGGAGGAGTTCAAGTATCTTCATGAGTGAGGGAAGGAAGGATGGAACGGGAGATTGACAGACGGATCGGTGCAGCTTCTGCAGTAATGCTGTCGATGTACCGGTCTGTCGTGGTGAAGAAAGAGCTGAGCCGCAAGGCTCAGCTCTGGATTTACCGGTCAATCTACGTTACTACTCTCACCTATGGTCATGAGCTGTGGGTCATGACCAAAAGGACAAGATCCCGGATACAGGCGGCCGAAATGAGTACACTGTATACTTCCCATAGTTAAGCGTGGCTAATGCATTTGCTTCCAGAGTGGATTCTCTAATTTGCTGTCTTGTGTTCTTCTTAATGGTGCATGATAATTCTAGCCTGGAAATCCAGACCTAAATCTGAAAGATTAACGGTTTGGCGTCGACTAATGAAACTCGGCCAGCTCGAGGGGCGGCACCAAGCATGCATTTGAAAATCTCACTGCACGCAATTGGATAACAGTATGACCAATCACAACAAGTTGTAACACTCCACTAATTAATGATCTTTTTAAACAGCTGTGTTACTATAAACGCACAAGGGGATCTTTGGAATGAAAGCAATAATCACAAATATCACAAAACTTCAATAATGTCACATACTCAATGCTTTCTCAAACAGATAAATATGCATAAGAGCAGGTGTAAGGGAATTAATAAGGCACACAGCACAAACAAATATTCAGATGGCACTGAACACCATTCAACAAAAGACGCATCAAACAGTTCAATTGAATGATGCGCTTAGCGCGGTATATTATAAAGGCATCAATTATCCCGTGCAACCCCACAATTTCCCCTTTTTTGTCCCAGTCCACAAAGTTTAACCTAACAGTTCAAACTAAAAGAAAACTTCCAGGCTGGATCAGGAACGTGCTACAGTCTTTCCAACCGGGAAACAGTTAGCCCGCGAGAATAATCCTCTGTTCGGAACGTAACGAAAAAACGTAATCCACAACAAAAAAAGGAAAAAATAGAGTGTTGATCCAGTGGTATACCATGCCAAAAAATACAAAAATGAAGCTGATCTCACCCGATCCGTAGATCGTCGGGCAATATTAACCCACACAGTTTGAAAGTTTGGGTCCGGGCACGTCCTCTTGCCGGAGACGCGTACACGAATAAACAGTCCAGGTGGTTGAATAATTTTCTGTCCTTCTCTCCGACATTAAAGCCGTCTCTTAACGTGTCGTTTAAAAAAAAAATCAAACCATAAGGAACAAGCTTTAAATCTCTATAGCTGCAGCAAACAATACTGGCGCCATGTATTCAAAACACACCCTCTCTTGCTGATTCTCTCCACACCCCTAAATAAGCTTGGGTGCGCCTCGATAGAAATTAAGGGCGGCCGAGGCCTTAAAGAGACATCCCCCATTCTTACCAAAATACACAGTGGAAACTAAGTATATTACACAGGAGTACATACAAGTATCATTCATCATACATAAACATTATATATAACAAATGTAATACGTTCTGAGCAACCATAAAAGTTACTATTTCAAAGGAACACTTAAATTAATGTGACAGTGTCACAAAGTTATCGCTTAGCTAACAGCGGAGCTAACTGGTAGATTAGACTCTTGCCGTATCCGGTCGTCAAAACAGCAAAAACGTCCTTCTTGCAAAGGAGCGATTCGAGCGCCGTCTTCTGTTCTTGTTTTAGATAAAAAGCCAAGTCTAACTCGTTCATTGTAGCGGCCAAAGCCGTTTCAAACAACTGGTGTTCATCCATAGCCATCTTGCAATGTTTACTAATGACTTTGATGTCACAGCGCTGTCGTCATCTCGCCTCTGGCCCGCCTATATCAGATAACCCGATGTGATTGGTGCAGCTCAGATAGAGGGGCATATTTAATGAGCATCATTACTCGACGCCAGAGTAACTCGCTGAGCAAATTCACCTTGTGCTCTCGCGAGAACTCTGGATTTCCAGGGTATTATAATTCACGAGCGACCACCAAACTCTCAATATGATGATAACTGGGGACATAATTTACATGTCTTGCTAATTTATAGCCATGTAATGGAAGTTGAGGGAATAAGGGGACTCCAGGATGGATACAAATTTCTCGAGATACTACATTGATAATAGAGAACTGCGGGAACGTCTCCAAGATGCTTGAAGAAACCTTCCTGCAAAGCTACAGTTCTGTGAAAAGCACTGCCACTTGTGTTAAAATGCTGTAAAGTGAGAATGCTTTCAAAAATAAAATCACAAATTGAATTTATTTATGATTTAACTTCTATTAACTAATTCAAATCAATATATGTTGTAACAACCCTTTGCGTTTAAAACGGCTGTTGTCCAGGTACACTTGCGCATAGTTAGAGCTTTGCAGGAAGGTTTCTTCAAGCGTCTCAGAGACGTTCCCGCAGTTCTTCTGGATTTAGTCTGTCTCAGTTTTTTCTGTTTCTTCATGTAATCACAGACGGACTCGATGATGGTGAGATCAGATCATACCGGCTGTTGTCAGACTCCTTGTGCATACACAAATCTCACTGGATTATTACAATTAATGGCAAAAATAATGTTTGGAAATGTAAACTGATATTTCCTGATATTGGGATTAACATGCCTAAGACTTTTGCACAGTACTGTATATATATATATGTGTGTGTGCGTGTGTGTGTGTGTGTGTGTGTGTGTGTGTGTGTGTGTGTGTGTGTGTGTGTGTGTGTGAGATAGACCAAAAAACAATACAAGTACAGCTAATTTTGCCCCAGAATTCAAATATTTGTGCCTTGCTTTAGTGTAAACTACAACATCACACTCTTCTGATTCCTGATCTTCCAGATTCAAGACGATTAAAATGGCGTGAGGTCCAGGAGACGAGAGATTCCCACACTCGAAGGATTCTCACAATCAGGATTCATCATCACATCATCATCTTGAGAAGCTGGACGGGAAAGGTAAAAATGTAAATATCGGGGTTAATCATAAAAATGTTTGGATATGACTTTAAGGGTGTTTTTTTTAAATGAGAGGTTCATGGTCTTAATGCTATCATGGATTTAATTCCCAGAGAACACACAAACTGCGTGAATGCATGAAGTCATGGATGTGCAAAACGAGCATTTGTGGTTAAAAAGTATATAAATGTTAATATTTTTTTTAGAAAATGACCGATGGTTTGGCTAGATCAGACCCTTATTCCTCGGCTGGGATCATGTTGGACCCCATTGAAGTCACTATATGGAGAAAAATCCTGGATTGTTAAAATTTATAAAAATCACCAAACTACATAGAGGTAAGCAGATACTAACCATCTGAAGATATCATATGAAATGCAAGAATTGATATAAGGAGCAGCTTTTGGTTTTGTCGTGGTTAATTTCATTTTGTAACTCGAGGTCTGTTTCATAAAGCAAGTTGAGCTAAAATCATTCCATTGTTTCACAATTCTATGAACATTCTGTAAATTCCGTGTTTAACTAACTCGTGAAATATCATGTTCACATGAAGATGTGATGTTTAAAGAGAACAGCCAATCGAGATGGTGAAACATAATTCAGCTTATTTCAGTTCACTGATGAAGGATTTAAATACATTAACTCAGCAATAAGGAATATGAGAGGACTGTTTGAAAGAAAATATCTGAATATATAAATGCACTATAGTAGATAGTTTGTATAAGTCCACAACAAACTTAAAAAAAACTTGTAATCCTAGTGATTTCAAAGGCTTAATATATTATAAAGCTTATTTAAATAAAAATATCTTATTCTTATTAGTTGCCAAAATTTAGACTATATATATATATATAAAGCATATATTAATACAAAGCAATGTTTTCAGATGTTTAATAGATGTTTTGATCCAGAACTTTTGCAACAATTATAATTTAGTCACTGTTTGTGACTTGAAGTGATGCAGTCTGCCTTCTACAAATTACTATTAACAGTAATGCTGCATAAAACAAGTAAGAACTGACTAAGCTTTCAAGAAGTACTTTGAGAAAACTCATCATTCACCGTAAAATAAGAAAGACTGAACCAATGAGCACACAACCACGTGAAAAAAACAGTGTTACTGTTAGACCAAAAACTGTTAAACCAATCACTTTCTCTAGAGTTTCACGCTTTAAATGCCAGTATGCCATTGTAAGCCCTGATATTAGCAGCATTATTGTCATCTTCACACCAAGTAGAGCAAACACAGTCTCAAACCCCATTGAAAGTGTCGCCCCAATGATACAACACAGAAATGACCCGAGCACAAAGACTGGAGGTTCACAACTCTTCTTTCCATAGTGAAATATGAAAGCGCCGGCTGTGACTCCAGGAGCCGCGTGACACGCGATGAGAACATCTGACCACGACCTGACGCTGATGATTGTCCCAAAGACCAGAGGTAAACCCAGAAAATATGTTAAATATATAATTGCTATCCACGTAAACAATAGAAGAATTAAAATATTTGCTAAAAAATCCCCTGTGATATTTCTGGAGTTTGGATCACTGCTACTTCTGCTAAAATTAAAATCTTCTATTTCTCTGCTGTCTCTTGTAAATATTGTTGCAATTGATGTTATCAAGGCCAAATTTAGCGGTATAGCAACATCTGGACTCAGACGATGTCTTAGATAGACCATAAACAATTCAAGCGCTGCAAATATTACCCCAGAATTAAAAATTGTGTCATTTCCTTCAGTGTAAATAACAAGAGTTGTAAATGAAACAAGGGAAATCCATCCTATGATTCCAGCCGCTCCTCCTAAAGTGTCATATTTTACAGACAAGAGCTGATTTTCCTCGTTTACAATATGATCTGCCTTTTCTGTAAGGAGTTTCTCTATTTCATGTAGTTTTTTCAAAAGCTCCAGCCTTTCTGAATGTAACTGTTGTGTCAATACTGAGTAAAATCGGTGAGCATTGAGCCAAACTAGCTTGTCTATTTCCGCTACGAGAGCTGCTGTTTGAGCAGGTTTGGGTTCAGAGTCTCTGATCATGTGAAATCTGCCTCCACATGCGTTGATCATTTCTCCAGCGATCCCTCTGGACGCTCCTGTCAAACGCTCCTGGTGATTTTGGTGCAGAAGAACAATGCAGTACTGAAGAACTTCTGCTCCCAGCAGCTCCTGGACTCGCTTCACAACATCACACTCTTCTGATTCTTGATCTTCCAGATTCAGGAGCATTAAAACGGCGTGAGGTCCAGGAGACGAGAGAAGCAGCGCTGTTGTGAAGCTCTGTCTCGCTGTGTCGTCCTCACAGAGGTTTGGTCCAGTGACCAGCATCATTCTACGACCCTCGTCTGTAATTACTGGAGTCTTTACAATCTCTCTGTCCTCCTGTCCACCGTCTTTCCTTCCTGACAGAATATCTGCAGCGCTGAATCTGGAGTCGCCTCGCATTCCCACTATCAGGATCCTCACTTCATCATCATCATGAGAAGCTGAAGAGAAAGAAGGAACGCAAATGCAAAGAAGGAAAAATGGAGTAAGAAAGATATGCTCTTTGAACACAAGCCTTATCGCATTTAATTTTGCTTCTCTTTTTGGGGATTTATACAGGAAAACTAGACCAATATTCTGATGCAGAAGAAGGAAAGTCATAAAGGTTTGGGAATGACATTAGAGTGAGCAAATGAAGACAGTTGTGAGTTATTATAGATATACTATTTATTTAAAAATGTAGAAACATTAAAGAGCAGGGACATTACCTTCTGCCTGTACAGACATGATGTGAAATGCCAGAATCACCGTAAAAAGCAACTTGGGTTTTATCATGGTTAATTTCATCGCACAACCTAAAGAATACATGTAACCAAATATAACTTTAAACATCTGTGACTCGGATTACCCAGATCAACTAAACTGGAAATGGCAAGACAGATATATATATATTTTTTTACTTACAGGCAGTTTATTTAGAAACGCTGTAAATGTAGTTTTGTCCTGTCTCCTGCTTTGCTAAAACTCTTGTGTTCGACAAAGATTTAAATGTTCGACTAGACACTAAACCAGTATGACAGGTGTTTTTGTATGGGCAAAGGGTGATCGGTTCTGCACATATTTTGCTCATCTAAAACGAGCCTATTGATGGACTGATAACATCACAAGAATGTCATCAGTCCATTTCACAAACTTATCCCCTTCTCCAGCACCACCCATGTTGTCAAGTGGGGCATAAATGACCCAAAATAAAAAATGTTTCTGTTTATAAATAATTCAGAATAGACACAATTCCAACATATATTTAAAAAGCCAACACTTGAGAGTTCACAGTACAAGACTCAGCATTGCTCAGTTATTAATATGGAGAAGCTCAAACATAAAAAAATAATAACAATATATAATTTAAATAAAAATGTGATGTGGCCGTAATGTAGCAACTTATAAACACAATGAAACTGAAGTCACAAGCGTGGTCATGCTCCATTTCAAATCTGAGGATGTTATCTCTAAAACTATGAAACATTTTCTAAGACCATATCATTTGAGTTTTTAGAGAAGGCTGATAAGATGCTAATCAAATATTTAATTGTCCGGTAAACCCACTTGCACTCTACATAGCTGCCAACTCTCACGCATTCACCGTGAGACACACGCAATTGACACTCTTCACACGCGCTCACGCCACACATCCATTTTCTCACGCACAGAAAAATCGCGAAGCAAAGAGGACATGGAGACCGACAGACTAGACAGAGCAGGTTACTTATGATATAAAAAAATCTCAGCTCTCAGATTCTGTCACTTTTATTACGAAATTCAGACAATAAATACCGTTTTGGCGCTTGTAAATGTGACGCGACAGATCCCTAGCGGCACGTGAACCGATCATCTCTAGCTGATAGTAAATAACTTTAAACACGAATGAACACTGTTGAAAGATACCGAAATGTATATTCCTCATACATAATATCGACCAATCAATCAAACAAAGGGGTCAATAAAACAGCTGGAGAACAATCATGTCACATAACATTTACCTCAGGAAAGCCATTTAATGACCATAATATAGGCTATAGCACGTTAGTTGGCTAGAAAAAAAGAGCTATAGAGAGTATTTGGCTAAATATGTTTAGGCTACTATATTGCATATTTATTATATTTTTACTTATATCATTAAATAAAGTTGTTATTATAATAAAAAAACGCATTATATTTAATTTGTGTTATTTTTTAACCTTAAATAATACTGCCAGCTGATAGGGCTCTCTGTATGTTTACAGCATTAGGTGAGATGTTTTTTTCTTGAGAAAAATGAATGCCTATCTTGTGTAGCCTACCTAATATTTATCCAAATGAGTCAATATTAAATCAAATCACAATAACTGAATTGAATTGAAATAATAAAAAAGCGTAGCTTACCAGAAATTGTACCATGTAAACATTGTAACATGTTGTCACTAAACCTAATAAAATTCAGTTTAGTTACTAAAATGTTTTGACAATCACAATACACTTATTGTGTAATAATACCCCCCCCCCCCCCCCCCCCTTAATACACTTAATACACTTAATACACTTATTGTGTAATAATACCCCTATTGTGTAATAATACCCCCCCCCCCCCCCCCCCAAAAAAAAAAAAAACACATAAATCTCACTCCAAGCAAAACTCAAAAGTTGGCAGCTATGACTCTATTATCTAAGGTCTGGTGAGGCGAACTGCCCCATTCATGTTTCTAGATTTCTAACTCGGCAAACTTTTCACACCTCTCACCTAATCTTCATTATTCTTTTATCATTATTCTTTTGTTTGTATTTAGACATTATTAGCATTTATTCTTGCATTACATGGTTTTCCCATCAACACCATAGAAAAGCTCATGGCGCAAATGTGGCATTAGAGCTACAATTTACATCAAGCTACATAACCCAATTTAAAAGATTAAAGTCCTCCTGTGGTGAAAATCCAGCTTTTAATGTTGTTTATGTGTCTATGTGGTGTTTATAATGTGCTTTAAGACAAACCATGTGTAAATTCATAAGTTGACTCCATTGCTGAGTATTTTCTCCTTAAAACTGCAGTGAACCAAAGACAGTCTCAAAAACACGCTTTGAAATCGCTGGTGTTTCTGACGTCACAAACTACCTTGTAACCAATCAGATCATGAGGGGGGCGGAGCTTTCGCATATCATTACTATTCTCCGAAGAAGGAGAGTCTCAAGAGTAGCCAGGTTATCCCTGTTGATATGAAAAATTGGGTACTTTTAACAATATAGCGAATTAATTATTTATATGATGTATATTATGATGTTATAATGAACTAAATGCCTTTCTCCACTGATGTTCAAAGATTTTATAAGGATAGCTACTGATTGTTAGAAGGCAGACCGGTTTGGTTTAGTCTTGGTTAATTTCATTTGACAATCTGAAGAGAAAGCCACAGTTACAATTTTTTATGGTTGACTAAGATAAACATATTTACGGTATGTAAGATTGTAGAGAAATCTCATTAGGCATTTTTTTGCTTTCAGATTTGTTTTACGTAGCGGATAAGTTAGTGTGCAGTCATTGTTATGAGCAGGTGATGTAAAAAAATAATGATCGAACAATGTTGAATCTCTCCAGTAATTGGATAGTTTATTCTTATGTCTAAAGACCAAGAAACATCTAATTACTTGTGAAGTAATTATTTACATTATGTATCTATGCTACTTATTATAAATTGATACTCCAAATGTTCCTGCGTTTGGGAGGAACTCTAACACTGTCTTGATATTGTCGTGTATATCGGTTTTAAAAAGACGCTGTATTCTTTGTATACTGTGTTTCATGATATCAACAGTGCTTTTGATGTAATTCTCTCCAAATCAGCCGATTAGCTAAAGCTTCCCACGTTCGTTCTTTTCCATCCTTAGACTAGGAGACTAGGACTGACTTATAATATAAAAATGTATAGACTAATGATTGGTTGAAATCATTTGGAAAGTGAAATCTCCATGAGTGGATGTTTTTAAAGGAATAGGCTAGTTAACCCAAAATGTAAATTTGTCCTTATTTATTCACCCTCATGTTCTTCCAAATATGCACGACTTTCTTTCCTCAGTGTTTTTTTTTTTTTTTGCTGACATGAACAGTTACGAGAAGCCATTTTATTTAAAACAAAGTCATAAACTCTCAGTTTGTAAACAGTCTTCTGCACTGTAAAACATAATTAATCTCTGTCACTACTGAGTGAACACTTAATGTACAGCAATAGTCTCTGATCAGCTGATTGGTGGGTTTTGATGAGACAACAGTAAACTAATAATATTTGTTAATTGATAAGTGCAAGTTTCATACTGTCTATTTTATATTTATTTACAGTTAAATATCCAGATGAGGAAATCTGATCTTGAAATCATAACAGCAACATGATCTTAATTATTTTCAGGAAATCTGCATTGGTTTCACTGCAGAAGAAGGAAGCGGTCATTTGTCAGATGTTTTCATCCAGAGCTATAGCAACAATTATAACTAAAATATATACATAATAATCTGTTATTCATGATTTAATTGCTGTTTGTGACTTAATATGGAAGCTTTAGCTAAGTTCTGCCAGGAAGACTCAATCACTACGTCACTTATTACCTTCATCTCTATCCAATCACGTCTTCATACTTTCTGTATAAAAGATGGTACTTACTCATGTTTGAGTTCGCAGATGCCGACGCGACATCAACCTCCATCCTCCCCACCACCACCAGGATGGTCCTGTCCATACCTTCTAGGGGGGTCGGCTGCGCCCCTGCCTTCGTCTCCAGGCAGGAGATGCAGATCCGCTACCCTCGGATTACGAGCTATGGACGGGGCCTACGCCAAAGAACTTTACAATGCTTGCCGGGCTGCCAATAAATATATGCTTTGTTACATCACTTTATCTTCCGAGTCTTTCTGGTAGAACTGATGTGGACGGCCTTCTAAAAATTACTATCAACGAACCAAACAGTAATGCTACATAAAATAGGTAAGAACTAACCAGGTTTTCTATAATTACCTTGAGAAAACTCATTACCAACTCTAAAATTGACCGAATGACTGAACCAGTGAGCACAGAAGAACATGAAAACATCAATATAAAATATACAGTTTTGAGCATTTCATTCTTTAAATAGCAATACACTATAGTAAATCCTAATGTTAGCAGAATTATTGTCATCCCACCAAGCAGAGCAAACACTTTCACAAATGCCACTGAAAGTGTCGCCCCAACGATACAACATAGAAATGACCAGAGTACGAATAATTTATGGCTAATAATTTTATTGAGACATGAATGCAAAAGCACCGTGACTCCAGGAGCCGCGTAACACGCGATGAGCACATCTGACCACGACCTAGGAGACCAAGGAGACAACACAGGTAATACATTTCACAGAAAGGTTTATTGACAGGTGGCAGAGATCGAGTAAAATCATCAGGTGAGTGTTCTGAATGAAGATCGGTTGAATGAACTCAGCTGGCTAGTAATTGTCTCGTTGTATTGCAGGTGCTGAGATCGCAATGGCTGAAGATGATCGGATGATCTGAAGACGAAGGATGATGAAGGTGAATAGTCTTAAACGTGAGATGAACAGGTAAGGAGCCGGGTAAGTTGACCAGTAGTGAACAACAAGACTAGACGATTGTGTTAGAGGTGACTGACTACTTATGTAGTGTGTGCTAATGAGCTGGTGCTGGATTAGTGTTCAGGTGAAGCTGATCGAGTGTGTGGAGCTGAAGGGTCTGGAGTTGAAGATGGTGTTGCATCCGTGACACTTATAATGTTAGTAAAGTTTTTTTTCTTTTCTTCTCACCATAACAGCCATAATTCAGTAATACATTAAGATCTTTTAAGATTACTTAAGATCTTTACATAAGAAATAAGTATCACCATGCCAAATCCTAGCATGTGCGAGACTGCAGAAAATATCTAAATGAGGGAAACAGGAGAATATGTTTGAGCGAATGAAATCATTTACATCAGACAATAAAAACCACAAAAAAAAACATTTCGTCCATAACTGATGTGAAGCACATAAGAAACTATTAAACGACTGAAATAACAATGAGAAAACAAAGTTTTCTGTAGAGCTGAAGTAATGGCCATTAAACAGATTTGACATTATCCAGAGTGAGGGGCTTTGTTCATTTGTACAAACTGATGTTTTAGCAGATGTTAGCAGCCGTTCCAAAGAAAAACATGAAGAATTTCAACACAATTAGTTAATGATTAAGAGTTATTCCTCATTATAGTGACTTTGACGTAAAAGGAGTTTGTTTGAGACTTTCAGTGGCAAGTAAATGAGATCTAAACAAAGAGTGAATGTTAAGAGAATTTTGTAATTTATGTTTTTATTTACGCATAATTATGTAGCATTATGTAGTTAAGTGTCTAAATATATATTTACACACACACACAAATTCCAACACAGAATACATAATTTGAGATATGGTGTATATGGCATTGTGATGTAAATGTTTGGGATGGTACAGAAATAAATTTGTCAGTAGACAAATTAAACAAACTAGTGTGAAAGTGTGTAGTAAGAAAGTTGATTTTCTGAAGGTGCATTGGGCAAAAAGTGCTTGAATACTTGAAGAAGCATGAATGTATATTTGAAATGTTAACATAAGATCAAAATCAATATCAGCATTAACTTGTTTTGATCCAAAGTCAATCAGATTATTTTGTGATGTGATGTAGTCACTATTACCGGCTTCAAGTTACTGTAAAAATATATTGAAAAGATACACTGCATAAAAATGAAATGAAAGAAGCAATTAACACACAACAGCATGGAAAAATAATGAAAAAAATAACACACTTTACAGATTCTCTCTTTAAATGGGAATACGCTATTGTAAATCCAAATATAAGCAGCATTATTGTCATCTTCACTAAAAACAGAGTAAAAACAGCCGCAAACCCCATTGAGAGCATCACTCCAACTGAACAAAACAGGAATAACTTGAGTGCAAACACTAGAGTTGTCCGAGTCTGCATCTGATCTGGGTTAATGGAATAAATTGTGCATAAATGAGCCCCGAATGTGAGTCCAGGAGCCGCGTGACACGCGATGAGCACGTCTGACCACGACCTGACGCTGACGACTGTTCCTAGGGTCAGTCCTAGACCTGATATGAACACTATACTGGGAAATGCAAAGATCATGATTAAATACATTATGATTTGATGTCCGTGTCGAGAATTCGATAAGTCATAGTATGTCACTGCAATTGTGAAAGATGAGAACACGATCAAATTAAACGGAACGGCAACATTTGGATTCAGAATGTTTCTTAAAGTGACCGTAAAACTAACAAGTGCAAACAGTATTTCTCTAAAATAAAAATGTTCATGCTGTCCTTTAGAGAAAATAAGTAGAGCATTCAGTAAAACGAGTAAAATCCATCGTGCAATTTCGACTGAATTGTCATATTTTAGTGAGAAGAGCTGATTTTCTTCATGCACATCTTGACTCGTCTCTTCTGTTTTTAATGTTTGTGTCAATACTGAGTAAAATCGGTGAGCATTGAGCCAAACTAGCTTGTCTATTTCCGCTACGAGAGCTGCTGTTTGAGCAGGTTTGGGTTCAGAGTCTCTGATCATGTGAAATCTGCCTCCACATGCGTTGATCATTTCTCCAGCGATCCCTCTGGACGCTCCTGTCAAACGCTCCTGGTGATTTTGGTGCAGAAGAACAATGCAGTACTGAAGAACTTCTGCTCCCAGCAGCTCCTGGACTCGTTTCACAACATCACACTCTTCTGATTCTTGATCTTCCAGATTCAGGAGCATTAAAACGGCGTGAGGTCCAGGAGACGAGAGAAACAGCGCTGTTATGAAGCTCTGTCTCGCTGTGTCGTCCTCACAGAGGTTTGGTCCAGTGACCAGCATCATTCTACGACCCTCGTCTGTAATTACTGGAGTCTTTACAATCTCTCTGTCCTCCTGTCCACCGTCTTTCCTTCCTGACAGAATATCTGCAGCGCTGAATCTGGAGTCGCCTCGCATTCCCACTATCAGGATCCTCACTTTATCATCATCATCATGAGAAGCTGAAGAGAAAGTTAAAGATGAAAATATCAGAAAATATTATTTGAATTTAAAGTTAACTATATACAGTGTCTTGACTCACTCTGATATAATTGCTCATGTAAAACATTTTTGCTTTAACACTCTAATGCATGGTAATTAATTACATTATGTTTATTTAATTTTTTATTTGCTAGAAGATATTTGCTTACAAATTTCTATTGACTTACATTAAATCCCCAAATGCATGGTGTCCACTACAGTGGTCATATTTATTTTTAGTTATTGAAAGTAAACTACAACAGATATGATATTATTTTTTAAAACATTATGTACAAGACTAGCCTAATTATACTGTTGTTTTAAGTAAAAAGACAGTAATGCATGCATCAGAACAGTATAGTTAAGTATTTGCATTGTACATTACCTTCAACATGTATAGATGTGATGTGAAGTGCAAGGATCAGTGTGAAGAGCCATTTTGGTTCTGTCGTGTTTAGTTTCATTTTTCAAACTGGAGAGTAAAGCCACTGTTAATCTGTGAATTTAAAATGTAATCTTACCATGTATCCAAATTTCGGAAGCATATTTACCTACAGTATGATCGTTTCATTTAACAGCACTGACAGTGAAGTTGAATCCTATTTGTTTGCTTTCACTCTTGATAGTTGATCGAGTGATTTCCCAGACATATTTACCATTGAGTCGTATGTCCACTTATAATAAGTAATCATATAATGCAAGGTCGAACAGCTTGGAAGAGATGAGTTTTGAAACAGCATTTTCAGTGAGTTTAGTATACAACGCATATCAGCACACACGACAAGTTTTATATACTATACTCAAAAACCAATCAGAACTTTAATTTCAACCTCGCTGCGGTTTCCTAACCAATCATATTTCCTGTTTCTGCAAAATGGGCGGGACTTGAACGTGTCGCTGTCAATCACGTCTAACTGAACTCTGGACTGTTGAGCGCGCCTCAGAAAAATACTGCTGTACCCTGGTAAAATATTACGGAAATATCCTTGTTTGACGATCGATATTATTGTATACTGACTGGGAAACACAGTCATCTACAAAATTTGTCAGTATTGTCGTTTATTTTCTTACGCATGTTTGTTTTCAGAACTAAGTTAGCGATGACGATTCGTTAGTGAATGACTCTTTTGAGTCGGTTCTATTGAATATCAGAATGAACTCTTTCGGATGCTGATGTGGTCTGAATCATTTGGATTGCTCACTCACGAGCTGAATCGTTTGTAACAGCTTCACACTCGGAACATTAACGGGATACTGTAGGGCACTAATATCCCTGGATGAAGTGGAATATTTACCTACTACAATCCAATACAATCCAATTCTTTAATGCTTTTAAAATCTCACGTCTACTGATATAGTTTTAATATCATATATTTAAGGCAACTGTTAGGGTTGTTTGTTATTGTTGTGTTTGTGTTTTTTTTATTTTTTGTACATATTTTGGAACTATTTAGTAACTTTATATAAATATATATATATATATATATATATATATATATATATATATATATATATATACACTCACCTAAAGGATTATTAGGAACACCTGTTCAATTTCTCATTAATGCAATTATCTAATCAACCAATCACATGGCAGTTGCTTCAATGCATTTAGGGGTGTGGTCCTGGTCAAGACAATCTCCTGAACTCCAAACTGAATGTCAGAATGGGAAATAAAGGTGATTTAAGCAATTTTGAGCGTGGCATGGTTGTTGGTGCCAGACGGGCCGGTCTGAGTATTTCACAATCTGCTCAGTTACTGGGATTTTCACGCACAACCATTTCTAGGGTTTACAAAGAATGGTGTGAAAAGGGAAAAACATCCAGTATGCGGCAGTTCTGTGGGCGAAAATGCCTTGTTGATGCTAGAGGTCAGAGGAGAATGGGCCGACTGATTCAAGCTGATAGAAGAACAACTTTGACTGAAATAACCACTCGTTACAACTGAGGTATGCAGCAAAGCATTTGTGAAGCCACAACATGCACAATCTTGAGGCGGATGGGCTACAACAGCAGAAGACCCCACCGGGTACCACTCATCTCCACTACAAACAGGAAAAAGAGGCTACAATTTGCACAAGCTCACCAAAATTGGACAGATGAAGACTGGAAAAATGTTGCCTGGTCTGATGAGTCTCGATTTATGTTGAGACATTCAGATGGTAGAGTCAGAATTTGGTGTAAACAGAATGAGAACATGGATCCATCATGCCTTGCTACCACTGTGCAGGCTGGTGGTGGTGGTGTAATGGTGTGGGGGATGTTTTCTTGGCACACTTTAGGCCCCTTACGGTACGTTCACACGGGGCGTCAGCGTCAACGCTTGACGGAAGGCGTGGCTGAAGTTTGGCACTGACGCCATGGTCATAGCAGCGTCAGCCAATGAAATCCAATACACACCAGATTCACCAACGGCCTCTGCCACCTCCTTCCACGCTTGAACGTGATGAACGTGATTGGCTGCCGCCTGGCTACTGTATTTGCATAGAGCGATCCTGATTGGCTGACGCTTCCGTCTGCGGCGCTTCACTGGCGTTGCTCGCGGCAGAAGTTGAAAAATTCTCAACTTCTGCCGCGAGCAACGCCAGTGAAGCGCCGCCGACGGATCCACAATTCTTTTCGGCAACGCTTGACGTCACCCATTCAAAGTCAATGGGAAGCGTTGACGCTGACGCCCCGTGTGAACGTACCGTTAGTGCCAATTGGGCATCGTTTAAATGCCACGGCCTACCTGAGCATTGTTTCTGACCATGTCCATCCCTTTATGACCACCATGTACCCATCCTCTGATGGCTACTTCCAGCAGGATAATGCACCATGTCACAAAGCTCGAATCATTTCAAATTGGTTTCTTGAACATGACAATGAGTTCACTGTACTAAAATGGCCCCCACAGTCACCAGATCTCAACCCAATAGAGCATCTTTGGGATGTGGTGGAACGGGAGCTTCGTGCCCTGGATGTGCATCCCACAAATCTCCATCAACTGCAAGACACTATCCTATCAATATGGGCCAACATTTCTAAAGAATGCTTTCAGCACCTTGTTGAATCAATGCCACGTAGAATTAAGGCAGTTCTGAAGGCGAAAGGGGGTCAAACACAGTATTAGTATGGTGTTCCTAATAATCCTTTAGGTGAGTGTGTGTATATATATATATATATATAGATAGATAGATAGATAGATAGATAGATAAAAATGGTTAACATGTTTATTTTTACATTCTTTCTTTTTGCTCGGCCCCCAACAGATAGTTCACTTAACACATAACGGACTATGCTTACTAGGATACTCGCCAAGACGAGCATTTTTACATAATTTTATGTGAAATATATGTGCAAGAAGACGTGAAAGAGAACTCAATCTGTTGTGCTTTTCATGTGCAGTTTGTGCACACAAAAATTCTCACACAGTGCGCGAGTTATCTTTCTTGGCGAGGCTTAAAAACGCATGCAAATGACAAACTTTCATGACGACACAGCACTGGTCCGATCGGATCAGTGAGCCCTGCATGAGCTCTCTCTTTCTCTCTCGTGTGTGAGATAAACGACAGAGGGCAATGAAATTATACCTGTGCTAAACATTGTTTTGTGCCTCTAACTCAAGTACAGGCAACTATAAACGTACAATTTACTAGCCATTCGCTAATTAAAGAAATTCTTTAGTCGCTGCACGTGAAATTTGTTCTCATATGCGAGTGATTTACTCGCATTGCAGAGGGTTGAAATGTGAAAACAATATTGCGTTACTTATTTGAAAAAGTATGTCTGATATTTTGCTGTAAATTTATAAGTAATGCGTTACTTTAGTTACTTGAAAAAAGTAATCTGATTACGTAACGTAATCCCCAACAATGCTGGTAAATTACATTGCAAAATATACGTCATAGAAGCTGTTTTTTGTTTTTTATCTTAAGGTTCAGTGTTAAAAATGACATTGTGAATGTCAGCGAACCAGGACTAAATGTATCATTTTCTTTTTTAGTCCCAACTAAACGAACCAAGTGAACCGAACTACAGTACAAGCATGAACACACCCTATCAGAAACCATTTTCATTGGTCAAGCCCACCAATGTTGTTTCAAATCTCTCTGCACACAATCCCAACCATACATTATATATTTAACATGAGGCAATCACACATCTGCTCTCTCCATGGTGAGGCCTTGCAAATATTTACGTCATATTAACAATCTATGAAAGCTGCTGCAAATAATTTTTAAAGAATAATGACTCTCGAAGTTTCTCATACGTAATGTCTTAAGTTCTTTGAGCAGTATGTTCTTCAGATTTACCCAATTTTATGCATGAAAGTGACACCGTCCTCATCTCGGCTTGTTTTGGACATCATCTTGAGACCAGATTGTCCTGCCAGGTTTGCTCAGGCAACTCTCTCTGGCCTGAGGGCAACTCTTTCTTCATCACCTTATCTTTACATAATCCAGACAGTCATGCTGTTGGCCAAAGTCAAGATGTCTTCTTTGCTGTTATTACAACATCACTGTTCATAAATTTTTGGTGTTTGTGTTGGGGTGTTAGCTTGCGAAACAATCCAAAGCAAACCCTAAAGTGTTTAACTTCAAGATGCGCTTTTATTTTCTTAAATGAACTGGAGTGATTTAAAATCTCAGTGCCAAGCAACTGTAAATCTCAAGCTCTGAGCCAAGATATTATCTTTCAATGCTTCTGTAGAAAAGCCTGCCCTAGACCTTGACATTTTCCCCTCAGAAATGAATGGGAAGAATTTCCTTACCGCAGTTGCGTCTTCTGGCTCGAAGCGGAGACTCAGCAGGGGTCTCGCTTTCCGATTACACTTTTCCAAGACTTTCATTCTTTTAACGGAAAACTGGGTTGTGAACTGATTGATGTTTGTTGAGCAGTAAAGAAAGGTCTAATCACTTTTTAATCATTTCAGAGCAAGTATTTCCAAACTATTTATTCAGCTGAACCGCTTTGACTTCTTGTCCTAACCAACCACGATAAAAGGTTTCTTTTCCATGTTAATCAGAGTTTTTGTCCTAATCAACCGTGACGCCCAGATAATGTCAGGCACTGATTATGTGCTTTATTTCATGTTAAAAAGCATCTAATGTGAGTTTGAATATAATTTTGCATGACTTTAATAGCCATTCTGAAAGCAACAATGGACATTTCACCTCAGATCTTAAAAATAAATTAAAGGAAACGAGCGGAAACTGTCAACTCAAGGTGAACAAACAAGCTCATTCTATGACAAAGATGGTTTCAGTCACTCAGTATGTATATTTAATGTTAAAATTGTGTAATATTTAATTATGTAGGACTTATCCGTTTCATTGTGAGTGTAGTAGGCTTGCAGAGAGACTCCGCCCACACGCTCTTCTGATTGGCTGTGATTTGTGATTGATTTGGTTGCGAGTGCAGTGCGCTTGCAGAGAGACTCCGCCCACACGCTCTTCTGATTGGCTGTGATTTGTGATTGATTTGGTTGCGAGTACAGTGCGCTAGCAGAGAGGCTCCGCCCACACGCTCTTCTGATTGGCTGTGATTTGTGATTGATTTGGTTGCGAGTACAGTGCGCTAGCAGAGAGACTCCGCCCACACGCTCTTCTGATTGGCTGTGATTTGTGATTGATTTGGTTGCGAGTACAGTGCGCTAGCAGAGAGCCTCCGCCCACACGCTCTTCTAATTGGCTGTGATTTGTGATTGATTTGGTTGCGAGTACAGTGCGCTAGCAGAGAGACTCCGCCCACACGCTCTTCTGATTGGCTGTGATTTGTGATTGATTTGGTTGCGAGTACAGTGCGCTAGCAGAGAGACTCCGCCCACACGCTCTTCTGATTGGCTGTGATTTGTGATTGATTTGGTTGCGAGTACAGTGCGCTAGCAGAGAGACTCCGCCCACACGCTCTTCTGATTGGCTGTGATTTGTGATTGATTTGGTTGCGAGTACAGTGCGCTAGCAGAGAGGCTCCGCCCACACGCTCTTCTAATTGGCTGTGATTTGTGATTGATTTGGTTGCGAGTACAGTGCGCTAGCAGAGAGACTCCGCCCACACGCTCTTCTGATTGGCTGTGATTTGTGATTGATTTGGTTGCGAGTACAGTGCGCTAGCAGAGAGACTCCGCCCACACGCTCTTCTGATTGGCTGTGACTTCTGAATGATTTTTGCTGGAATCTTATCGCATCATCTAGTTAGAATACAGTGTGAGCTAAAATATTTACTTGATGTCCCCCTAAAAATTGTATTAGTTTTTTAAAAATATTTATTAAAAAAGTTATTCAATAATTTAACACATTCACAATCATGGTTCTCGGATGTCAGTTAATGGTCACATGACATGCAAGTAATATTTTTTTAATAATTGTTTTATTTAGATTTTTTTTCCCTTTTTTTACATTTATTTATTCATCTTAATTCTACATTTTAATGGATTACCTAATTATTAGCTTTCCATTAGCCTACAAAACCCAGTTTGTGAAACCATGCTCTGAAGTGTTTTTCTTCCTACCACTAATCCTGACTTTATTGCAGAACTCCTTGCAAACTTTCCGAACTGCTCCAAAAGTTTGTTGGCTCTCCATTTGGCATCTTATTTAGATAGCTGGTCGTAAATGACTCTGCTTGTAGTTTCACGGTTCAACAGGCAGCAGATTTTGTCATTTCGCTCAGACACTGATGGCTGATCATGTGGGAATTTAGGAGATTCTTTGCCCAGTCGAGGGAAAAAAACGGATGATAATTCAGCAGCCACCAGTCAGGTGGAAAAACAAACTCCTTCCTTTCGGCACCTCAATCTCATCCCTTGACCCTCTCCCCTTCAGTCATCATTTACTCACCCTCATGTCATTTTCTAAACGTGAAACACCACAGGAGAATGTTTTTAAAGGGGACATATCATGCTAAATCCACTTTTTTAGCCCTTAAATGCATTTTGTTGTATATTTGGAGTGTTTAGAAGTACAGAAAATATGAAATTATTCTCTTCAGGTGCTTCGTTGATATCTTTATATTCTGTTTTGGCCCTATTTTTCAACCTGTTCCGATTTTTCTGTTATCTATGACGTTTTGTGAACTAATACGTCACAGTATTTGCAGCGGAACTGCCAAATAAGGGCATTGACTTCCGGCCCAACACTTCGAGCAATCCGCCATTTCTATTTCTCACTGCAATTTTGTAGTCCAAGCTAAAGGATGCAGAAGTTACGAGAGGGTAAGTTAAAATGTTCGGTTGTTGGATGTAGTAACCCACACACTTCATTACACCGTCTAATGTAGATAAACTGCCGCGCTTGTGTGTCAGGACGCATATGTTTAACTGAAAGAACGAGCAGAGAGAGAGACCCGGTCGCGCGCGCGCTCACTCTCTCTCTTCAGAGAGGCGAAAGTGTAAACAAGACATCACCGTCTCCAAACTAGACGCTGTCTTGCTCTCTCTCCCTCGCACATATTAATCAAAATAAATCGACACGGTGGTAAAAGGTCGGAAGACCAAAGTTTCATGTGTAAATACAGTAACGCACCATTGCGATACATCCATATGAAGACGTTGTTCTGCAGGTTCGTCGTCTTCATTTTTATCTCGCTCCGGCTCCGACATGTAAGGCTGGATGGACAAGTCTTCCGTTGTTGACATTTTGTTAATAACGTGTGAATAAAAAGTTTCTGTGCCGCTAGATAATCGTATCTCTGCTATCAAACTACAAAAATGTCTGAACAGGGTGGAGTTGAACCTCTGCAACCTGTAGAGGGGGCGGGGTATGAAGTGTCTCAGTTGTATTTAAAGAGACCGCACCAAAACGGGTTGATTGAGACGCACGTCAGAAAAGGGGTGGAAAAGGGACCTGTGGAGCTATAATAATGAGGAATTCAGACCCAAGCATTGCAATTCCGCTTTATATAGACTACAAATGTATGATTTATATGTAAAAAGGAACAATTTAAAAGCATGATATGTCTCCTTTAAAGAAACTTCATAGTGATGATGGTCTGCCAGGCTCCAAAAAGCACCATAAAAGTGTCAGAACAGTAAATGCTGCACAATGTTCTTTAGAAGGCATGCTAATTATAAATTCATATCATGCTTAATGTGAGGAACAAACACAAATTCAGGTTTACTGACTGAAAATCTAGACTCTAATATGTCTAAGGTGCAGGTTGGGACTTCAGATGCATTGTGAGTCCAAATGCAATTAATAACAAACCTGATGTGACACATTTTGCATATTAGAATAAATAATAAGTGAATTTTCTTTAACCCTCTGGTGCTCTTCAGTCATTTTTGACCGAATAATTTTACAGTTGTTATTTTATTTTATTTTTTTCTTCATCAGAATGGTAAAAAATAAAAATAAATAAATCATGGACACGATTAGAACAGGTTAAATGGTCCTGAAGAGAATAGTCACACTTGTGCTCCTCGCGGTCAAAAATGAGCGCATTAGAAATGAATGAAACAAATTTCATCTAGTGGAAACTTTTGGTACTGCGGCCAAACAAAATTTTTTGCTCATTTTTTGAGGTATCAGGCTCACATTTTGAACACAACTTGTTTAGATTTATGGCTTTGATCTTCTCACAGTTTTATAGTAAAACATGTTTTTGAAAATATATTTCATATAAAAATTTTAAATATTATTTTTGCACATTTTTCATATCAATAAACGTAAAATTTTGTAACTTAAGTATAACTTTTTTAAAGGTGCAGTGTGTGATTTTTAGCAGCATCTAGTGGTGAGGTTGCGAATTGCACCCACCAGAGTTACGGTGGCCGACAGGAAGTGATGTCGTCGTCTGAGACAGCAGAGAGGAGCCAGTTAAGCAATGAGGATTCTTCACAAAGATAAATTAAGAAATTATATTTACTTAATTATTCAGTAAAACTATATGGTTATTGCGAATATTATTGTCACTTGTTCCTCATTGTGTCAGTGTTTTATTCGCTGACTTTAGCTGAAGCTTCTTTGCACGAAGAACAACATAGTGACGAAACGCGTTTGTCCGTTCAGGGCCACCGTAGAAACATGTCGATGTAAGGAGACCCGCGGTGTGTGTAGAGAGAAACGCCTCATTCTAAGCTAATAAACACATAACGGTTCATTAAGTAAGGTCTTTATACACCACTGAAAATATAGTTATGTACATGATAATGCATTTCTGTCGACAGATCCTCCTAAATATTACACAATGCACCTTTAAAACATTTTCACTTCAGCAATAATCTACCAAGTGTCGTCTTTGAAAAGAGATCAAACTTCAGTCTGTTTTCTCTAAAGCATTCAAGATTTACGACAGTTTAAGTTGCAAATTTAATGTTCAGGTCTATGCTCAAAAAGTGAATAAATGGATTATAAATACTGAATAAATATAATTTAGTAGCATAAAATAAAAATTAAAAAATATTAAATAAAAAACACAGTAAATAATATAGTACATTAATTTCATTGAAATAAAAATAAAATAAATTTCTGTCATTTGACCAACACGTAAAGAGCACCTTAAGAAATGAGCTTAAAGGATGTGCCACTTGTATATGAGTTAATAGGTTACTCGTTGGAGAATTTGCATACATGTTATGTTATTTGTTTGACTTTTTTTCTTGCATTTTGTTCTATTCAAAATTTGTATAATGCACTGACACACACAAACCTCCATGGACCAAAAAAATATGCAGAAATCTTGTTTGAAAGTGAGTTTGTTTCTCTGTTGCCTAGAGCCTTTAACATGTGTTCAATTACTAGTGAGATCGCTGTGACAGTGAAGCAATTGAAAGTCAATTTCAGCTGGAGGAACACGTCTCTGTCTGAAGATACGGGGCGGGAGGTAATATTGACTTTTCCAACAGCTGCAGATTCATCTCCATAAAAGAGCACGCTGACTGGCCCGATGGCCTGATCAGAATACATCATTTTTACAGCTTTGCATATAAAGACGCAGGAAATGAAAAATAGGAATAAATCGCAGTGCAAGTTTGCTATTCAAGAGTTTGTTTAAACGAGACAGAGAGTTATAAAATGCTAGTTTAACATCAAAGTGGGATTGCTAAAGTGTTTTGAGTGGTTGCTAGGTTTTTAAAGGGATACTCCACTTTTTTTTTTTTGGAAATAGGCTCATTTTACAACTCCCCCAGAGTTAAACAGTTGAGTTTTACCGTTTTCGAATCCATTCAGCCGATCTCCGGGTCTGGCGGTACCACTTTTAGCATAGCTTAGCATAGATCATTGAATCGGACAGGACCGTTAGCATCTCTCTCAAAAAAATGACCAAAGAGTTTCGATATTTTTCCTATTTAAAACTTGACTCTTCTTTGCTGCCGTACCATGGGTCCAGCAGGCGTAATGATATGACGCAGCGCCTGAAAATAGTCCCCAGCTCGGTAGACTATAGGGTCGACTATTTTCAGGCGCTGCGTCATATCATTACGCCTGCTGGACTCATGATACGGCAGCAAAGTTTCTTGATTATTACGCAGGAATGAGAGTATAGTTCCTAGCTATATCCTAGAAAATCGCAACTTTTCATTTTCCGTCGGTCTTAGTACACGATGTAACTACAGAAAGTCTAGTAACTACAGAGTCAAGTTTTAAATAGGAAAAATATCGAAACTCTTTGGTCATTTTTTTGAGAGAGATGCTAACGGTCCTGTCCGATTCAATGATCTATGCTAAGCTATGCTAAAAGTGGTACCGCCAGACCCGGAGATCGGCTGAATGGATTCGAAAACGGTAAAACTCAACTGTTTAACTCTGGTGGAGTTGTAAAATGAGCTTATTTCCAAAAAAAAAGTGGAGTATCCCTTTAAATGTGTTTCTATGTAGTTGCAACACCTCTAATTTTTTAAGTCAGTTCAAGTTTTTCATGATTTTCACATGGTCAGGTCACATATCTGAGATGCGTGAATTACAAATCATTTATTTCAACCTTATCTTTCGTCCTCAAGAAAGTACATCCAGAACTCTGACTTGATCTTTTGAGTGATTAAATACAGCACTTAAGTCTCCAGTGTTTAAGTCTCCAGCGGTTAGAAGTCTGTGTTCTTGCAGACTTTGAAAAGCATTATTTCGTTCGGTCTTAAATAAAGCAGACAGCAGGTCAACTGCTCTAAAGCTGACATTCTTTGAACCTGATATTGTTCGTTAGAATGATGTGTGGAAACGACTTCTCTGGCAATTTGGGCCAATTATGCAGCATGAGCCGTGTCAGTGTGAATCAGCGCTGTGTCGTGTCTCATGATTCAGCTCCAGCGGATCAGATGTTGTTAGTGTGTTTGGTTTGGCTGTTCTGTTCAGAAGTAAATCATGATTTTGATAAAACACCTTTATAGTGTCTTTTTCACAAATTAAAGCACTATTGGGACAGGACTAGTTTAACATGGAGAGGAGGGGTAAAGTCATTATCACCAGAGCTTCTCAGTGATTTTAGTCCCGTCTGAATTTTTTTTTTTTTTTTTTTTTATTTATTTATTTTTTTTATTCGGGACAGTGCACATTAATGGACAATCAAACATTTCTGTAGACTGTAAATGAGCCAGGTTATAGCATAAATGCTAATTTTCACCTGTGCATCTCTGTGTGCATCTCAGTGATCATTACGGACAATGTCAGTAAAGATTACGGCGGCTTTTACCTTCAGTAAAAAGGACTGGAAAAATGACCTCAGGTAATGCTAATCCTGTGCGGATAGACCCGCTGTAAATATGTACGTAAATATTTCATAATTTCCTGTTTAAAAGTAGTTTTACGCGTTTTTTCCGAGTATGGAGACGCTTGAGAAAGCATCAGTTGTGTTCTAGACTCTGGAACGAGTCTGTGGCAAAACTCAAGTGTTTCACACACACCATCAGATCAGAGAGAAGATCGACAGCACTTGTTAGAGGCACGAAACATCTTTTAGTTATGTAAGTGCCTATTACCAACACAATCCAATCCGCAGTTAATTAATACATCGTTCGACTGGACACTGTTTTATATATATAAATATAGGTTATATGTGTTTGTGCACGTGATATCAGGAAGCAGCGTAACACACACATGACGACAGGAGTGACGGCGGTGTGTAAATCGAGTTACTCTCCCACTTCTGCTGGTTTACTGAGATCCCTTATCCCGTGCGAATTGGCCATTAATATTACAGACGTCCTGTGGTGAAATCACATTACTCCATCGACCCTTGTAAAGTTAATCCCGAATAGGGCTTAAGTATGACTTTATCATTATCATCTCAAATATTTTAAAGCGAAATAATCCGCACACTGGGGATCTCACAACAACAGTCCATGAGTCTCAAGGACACAATTCACCACAAAATCAAAATGATAAAATACACATTAAAAGAAAAATATATAACTCATTCTGCTTGCAATGACATCATTCTCTATAGGACACAGCTGATTGGTTCCTGCTGTATCAGTAGCCAATGAGCTCGCAGCTCAACGTTCAAATACTTGGTCAGTATTTGTTGTAGCAGTGCACTTTCAGAAACCCATGTTATTCATGTATGATAGATAGCAAGTCTTGTATCAGATCTATTCCGCCAAAACCAAACATATCAACATTGTCATTTCCATTCCGAACACTTAGAGATTTGTCATGACAGCATTGCATTAACACTTAATTTAGGTTGGTTCTGTTCATACATTGATTTGGTATAAATTCGTTTGTCACTATTAATTTTTCAGGGGGTATTTGGGTTGTATAATGTGATTTGTAAAACTGGACTGCTAATGTAGGCTTTTTTTTTTTTTGAGATCTAATTATAGAACTTCAAAGCAGACTTTATTGAAATGCATTGAAATCACCATTTTTTGTGCCATTTTAGACTATTGGTATTGATAATGTAATTAATTCAGTGCACATCTGGTGACTAACAGGAAAATCATCTGTCAGAGGATGATTGAATATGTGCTTAATTAAAATATCACACCCCTGAAACCCTGTTGAAATATGAGGGGCAAACTGTTCTTTATGATGAGAATCAGTGCCTAATACGAGTGACTCATACTAAATCATCTCAGTAATACCAGCCACAGTATAAAACCACCTTAATTAACCCAGAATGCCATTATGAGTTTGATAATTAATGTCTGCAGCATGAAAGAATCACTGGGATGAGGGTTTAATGAATTACATCACTCACAGATAGATAGATAGATAGATAGATAGATAGATAGATAGATAGATAGATAGATAGATAGACAGACAGATAGATAGATAGATAGATAGATAGATAGATAGATAGATAGATAGATAGATAGATAGATAGATAGAAGACAGACAGACAGACAGACAGACAGACAGATATAGATAGATAGATAGATAGATAGATAGATAGATAGATAGATAGATAGATAGATAGATTGATAGGTGTGTGATAACACTTTTACAATATTAGTTTATGCATAACTAAAATTAACTAATAATGATCAATTAATTTGTTATCGTACTTATTAATTTTTATTAACATTCATTGTTTGTTCATGTCAGCTCAGGTCCATTAAATAATGTTAAAAGATACAACTTTGATTTTAATAATGTATTCGTGTATGTTAAAATTATCATCAGCTAAGATTAATAAATGTTTTATAAGTATTTTTCAATGTGAACTAATGCAACCTTATTTTAAAACAAAATAACACGTATATGCTTATAGGCAGAAAGCACAGATTTATGTTTACAAAAGACTTTTATTACAATGAAATAATAACACTTGGATGAGGTCTAAATTTACACTTCTACCTTGTGTACAGCATGCAAATATATTGTTTGCGTCAGAATGGCCAGACGTGTTATTTAGGGTTAAACATAAAGAGGTTGTCAAGTGCAACGCCATGAGACTCTCTCACACACGACATGTTTTAACATCTTCCAATAAGGCCGATCGTTACAGTCATGACAGCGCTGATCAGGTGACATTTGACATTATAACAAGAGCCGTCTGGTGCGCAGACCTGCATTAATGAGCTAGAAAGATTGTCATGGCGGCTCACAAATGTCTCAAAAGATGGTTGAGAATCTCAGGGGAACGTGGGAAATTTTAAATTGCATTCATTGATTTTTTTCTCTTTCCCATCAGGCATTTACCTCGCCACTTTGTGATTCATTATTTGAGAGATCCAAGCACAGAATGTCGGTGCATTTCACTGGAAGATACGCTGTAAACACCTGTGCAACACACTGAACATCTGACTGAAGTATCCCACAATCTCTCTCCTGACATTCGTTTACAGAACTCATATTCAACTTTAATGATGAACATGCGACAGAACCAGTCCAAAGACGAGTCTGGTTGAATTAAAACCAGTTTTCCAGAAGCCAATGATCGTGTTTCGAGCAAATAGTCACGATTAAGGAATCCTGAGTGAAAGCAAGTGCAAAGCTGTGCAAATGTGGTTAGGATTAAACACAAAATATGAAGACAACGTTCCTGAAAGCAGCATTTAACACTACAGTCGTGGGATTTTTGTGAACTTTATAAACTCTAATTCGAAACACAGTGCATTTGTTTGTCTGTAATAATATTGTGGTTTTGATTCCAGTCATGGAAGAACTCATTATTATGTGGCTTGACTTGGACTCGTTCTCTCAGCACAAGCGTACAGGCACACGATACCACAAGGAATGTACCTTTAAATTGTTGTTTTAATATTGCGAAACATCAAAGGAACATAAGATCATTGTGTGATGAAAGCCATTTGGATTTTCAACACATTTCAGGGTGAAATAACACATGCACGCTTCAGCAGAGAGTGTTTCACGCCTAAGATGATCAGATTTACAGTGAACAATAGTTGCTGTGCATTAACCTTGTACATTTTTTGTTGTTTTTCCAAGGCGAGCTGGGAAATTGAACTTTATCTGGGATCTCGGCCAAACTAGAAGAAAGGGAACTATCATATAACAACAAGTTCACTGATGACTATAATGGACATGGGAAGTTGCTGCTGATACTGATACTATGTGTTACTATAAAAAAAGCCATCAGAAATAACACAGCAAGGTTATCATAGAGTTTTTTATATTTTACAAGTCAGATTAGTTTTGATTGTTACATAAAAAAAGATATTTGATGGGCAAATTCCTGCATTGTTTTTAATTGTTGTGCATCGCATACATTGTTAGTAATTATAGATTGTAGATTTGTCCAGATCTGATTCACTGATTGTCATAACCACAGCAATGTTTAAGATGGCTTTAATGTGGCTTTTTTATTTATGCAGAATGAAAACGGCTTAAAACGTAGACATTTTAAATACTCAAAAGCAAGAAACTGATTAAGAAGAAACTAATACTTGCTTTTAAAATGGATGCAATTTTACTGAAATAGTAATTGACAAAATAGTAAAAATCTGGCTAGTTCGTTAGATTAGCCTCTGTTGATCGATGGCATAATAAAAGTTTTTTCTTTTCTTCTTTTTTTTAAGGTTTTGGCTCATTTTCCACTCCTCACTATCTTCTTTTCTCTCGAACATGGTGGATGATGATCATTTTATTTTATTTTATTAACATTAATGACACAGACAACAGCAGGAATATTAGGCTGCTGTCACTTTAAGACCGAATATACTGACACACACCCTGGTTTCTTTCTCAACTGTTCACTTGTGACATAACCGAGAGAATACTTGCCGAGAAGGGTATTTTGACATCATTTTGTATATGTGTCCGTTCAAGTGCAAGAAAACAAGAAAGAGGAATCAATTCGGTGTTCAAGCGCTGTCTGAAACGTTCTCTCTCTCTCTTTCTCTCTACGTGGCAAGTCATGATTTTCGCCTCTTCTTCTGCATTTAAAATCCTTTGAATGTGTAAATTGAAAAGACAAAACATGTCCAAATGATAAACTTTCATAAAAAAGTTTGTTTTCAACAAACTTTCATTTATGACTTAGCAGTTAATCCGTGAATCACATGCCTTTCGAACCTTGGGGCCTGGCCCATACGGATCAACTGCGATCCATTGCACTGCTATTAATTAATGGACACACTTATCATCATGATTTGTTACCAAAGATGAAGAAAAATCATACTCGAGTAAGAAAGTGTTGGTACTCAAAAGCAATTCCCTCCACGTTTTCTGCTGCACATTATTTTTACCACGCATGTGCACCTGTGCACCAGTTATGTGCACACCTGATTATATATATATATATATATATATATATATATATATATATATATATACATACATACTGTAACTAAAGTAAATCTGCATTCCTTGCAAGAGACAAGGATCCAATCAGAATCCATCTGCATCCAATCAGAACAAAGACATGTGTACAGCGGTGAGTTTACTCCGTTATACGTCACCATCTGTTTCAAAAGGATTCAAGTTTTGAAAGGACTAAGCCTAGAAGATTTGTCAGCATTGACATAAAACAGATGAGAAGCACAAGGAACATCAGTAAATCAGATTGAATCCGGCCTGGAGCAGTTGCACACGTGTTATAGGTGAAAAGGACACCGCTTTGGCAAAACCAGCAAGCTGATTAACAGTGCAGGAATCCACACAGAAGGACAAACCGGGAGAGATTCCAGGAGAGCTGAAACTGGATTCACACACACACACACACACACACACACACACACTGATGATCAGAGATGTTTCAACATTTTGACACCCAAAAGATTTCACATGTGTTGACTCTAAACTGCTTTGTGAATCGCAGAAATGGGCACGAGGAGTGAAAAGAGGACACTTGTGGAAAAATTAAAATAAACGCTCAACTATAGGTAAAGATTTTGCATTTAATTTACTCCAAGATAATAATCTTAACAATCATCATTTTCTCACCCTCTTGACTTTCTTTCCGCCTTGAATGACAAACATAAGATGCAGTTTTTAATGCAAAGAAAGTGCTTAGTGATTTACATAAAAAGCAGGATAACTGTATCGTAATAGTAGTGCATTTGTCCTGAGCATATTTTAACTCCTATAACTTCACGGTCACGACAAGGAATAGCATCACCATCCACTTTCCCTTTATTATTAGCAGTAATACTTAAAGGGATGGTTCGGAGTAAAATCAACCTAGGGTCCTTTGCACCATGACATCGAGCCAAACACCCCCCAGAAGCTTTTTTCTCCTTGGTCGAACATTATTAAAGTTAGAGCTTACACTCAAAAAAATGATTTTAGCTCTTTGTTCAATTTCATTAATTAAAATGAGCATATACGACACAACCCTTCATAGAAATGATTCCAGCTTCATTTCATTAAATGTAATCAATGTAATTTGTAAAAAATTTGGTTTACCAAATTTTTTTTAATTGAGTCAACATGAATATTTTTCGTTCGTCTTAACTGGATGTCACTCAAAAAATTAATTTTGGCCTCTTGTTAAAACAATTAATTAAAATAAGCAAAAGTAACATGATTGTTTAATATTGTCACAACTTAATTTAATTGTGTTCAATCAACCTAATTCATTTGTGTGAAAACTACATGAATTGTTGTTGACATCTAACTGGGCAGTGGATCTGTAGTTCCCAGCATGCTTTGCAAGGGACTGCATTAAGAGGGTCAATTTAGGGAAAAAGTGTTATTTTATGTGTTTTTCAGTAAATGGAAAGATGTTGTTAGTTAATGTTAGTGTTTAATGTTCAGTTATGTTAGAAACTTAGAGGACTTTCTGTAATGTTTTTGAATTTTGTGGTTACCATTATGCAGAAGAGTGGCGACTGTGTTTAGGCTGTGGGCTCAGTATTACACTATATGTGCATTAAAACTCGTGTTCAGGCTGTGGGCACTCAGTATACACTATGTGTAAACCTCGCTCGCAGACCTGCACAAGTAATATTATATTATTATGTAAAAAAATGGTTTTAATTCAATTGAACATTAGTAGTGTCTATCATTAGAAGTGACCATAGAGTCAAATTAATTAAAATTATAATGTTGGTGATTTAAGGCAGGACAAAAACTAAATGTAGTTAACCTGACAAAACTTTATCTAGCATGAATGACTAAATTAATTTAAATTCATACAACAAGATTACAACAAATTATTTCAAACTAATTCGATTTTGTTGGAAAAATGTTATTCAATTTCGTGGAAAACCTTTCCTTAATTTAATTAAGTTCGTTCAACAGATTATTTTTTTGAGTGTATTTAGAGATATCAGCCGGATGGCTTAGTGCAGGCGCTATTGGCTCCAAATTGTATCTCGTAAATTACCTAGGACCCTAGGTTAATTTTACTCCGAACCATCACTTTAAGAGAATTTCTATACGGTTTGCAACAGTGTTTTGTAAGATTACACACATTATTCGCTGTGTGAAAGTCTCTGACTTGATCTGCCATTGAACTAAGGCACTGTTTACTGAGTATTTACTAAAGCCCTGGTATTAAGAAGCATTCAGTCGATCGGATCACAAGTGGACGACTCTAAACACACGTCGGGGTCTAAAACAATTTGAGCTTGTCCACTTTCTACCACTTCCAGAGGTGTTGAAAACACATTAGACCGGATTGCTTTCGTAGTGAAAACGCTCATGTGATCGAATGTGTTCAAACAGCCACTAAAGACCGTCTTCTCTCCGTCTACTAATCTAATGAGTGACATTATGGGAAGAGCTCGAGCCAGACGGGATTTAAACTTTATCGGCTGGAGACCCAAGTTTGGTTTGAAGATAAAAAACATACCAAGCTCAATGTTCTCTCTCCATTCCTGATCTCTAACACACACTCACTGTGTTCGGCTGGTCTTGTATGTTTTCCCGTCGTCTCCGGTCGCGTTCATTTGTAAATTGCAGGAGCTTATTTCGTCCATCAGTTTGAGAGAACTTAAAAAGCCCATACATTTACTCACCCATAGACCCTCCCCTCGAAGAAATCAGGACAGAAGTGGTTAAAAGTGGACAGAAGAGACGGATTAAAACACCAGGTGTAAACGGGAATGTCTTCCTTGTCTACTTGTGATCCGATCAACCAAAACACATCTTAAACCAGCTTAACAGGGCCTAAACTGAGCAGAATAATGGCACTATTATCTTCTGCTTTACAACCTCATTTCATAATTGATTCAATTTACAATTTTATGCTGCTTTGAAACAATCTGTCTTGTGTAAATGTGACTTGACTTAAACTTTTGTTCCCTGCAGGAACTTCCTGACCCCGAGGAGTGTTTATCTGGTTTAAATACTGTAATGTTGGAACAACATACAAAACAACAACATGGATTAAGCAACACACACTTGCACAGAAAGCACGCTTACATAAGTGACATAAAACACGGTAATGTATTACTTAGAGTTTCTAATGAACACTAAAACACATTGTTGGAAAGCCACAGCCATAAAAAGAAATCCGGACTGAAGATCTGAACGAAATGACATAAAAACGCCACCGGAGTGAAGCTCTGAGACGGCGCAGATAAATCGTGCGCGATGACACGCCACATGAGAGTCTCTTTCTGAGAGTCTGACCTTAAGTGTTCTTCTGAAAGGCTTGACATTCACTTGGCCTAGTTCGTTCCTCAGAACCACGACCTCCAGTCGCCCCGTACATTGGTTTTCTCTCAAGTCTGGTTTTCAACTCTCACGTCACTGTTAATTCCCCAATCGAACCCTTAAAGGAACACTCCACCGTTTTTTGAAATAGGGCTTATTCACCTTCTTTCCTACATTTAGATAGGTGGGCAAATGCATTTTTGTCTCAGTGCATGCATTGTTTTAGTTTGACAGGGTCGGCGCTAGCTTAGCTTAGCATAATGAATGGAATCCTTTGTTGCCAGCTAGCATGTCCTGAGTAAAAGTGATATATATAAAATAAAATAAAAACCCACCTAATTACTTCTTGTGGCCTGCGTATTCACAACAAGTACAAATAGCGATGCAAATTAACACTAGGCGATTTCCTATGCAGATATTGACTTGGGACTATATTAGGGGGAAGCACAGGCGAAGCACTGCTACTTGGGCGCAGAGATATCACGCCCATGTAGCAGTGCTTCGCCTGTGCTTCCCCTTAATATAGTCCTTAATATATAAGTCAATATCTGCCTAGGAAATCGCCTAGTGTTAATCTGCATCGCAATTTTTACTCGTTGTGAATATGCAGGCCACAAGAAGTAATTAAGTGGGTTTTTTTTATTTTTTATATCACTTTTACTCAGGACATGCTAGCTGGCAACAAAGGATTCCATTCATTATGCTAAGCTAAGCTAGCGCCGACCCTGTCAAACTAAAACAATGCATGCACTGAGACAAAAATGCATTTGCCCACCTATCTAAATGTAGGAAAGAAGGTGAATAAGCCCTATTTCAAAAAACGGTGGAGTGTTCCTTTAAGTGGGGTCGGGTTCACCCGCACAGACCACAGGCCTGAATTCAACAGTCCTGGTTGAAATACTTTGTGACGTGTGAAGGAACAAAGAGGTCAAATCCTCTGGTCTGGTCACAGAGATCAAACCCATTTCAGCAGCGAGACAATAATAAACCAGCAGGAGTCGTGCATTTAGACATGCAGAGATTTAGCTCACTTAAATCCAGAACATTGTCATTTAATAATAAACCAGTAACACTTTATTTTACAGTGTCCTTGTTTCATATGTTGCATGTACTTACCATAGTAATAACAGTAAATTATGCATAATTACATGCAATTTACCCTCAACCAAATCCTAACCCTATAGTAAGTACATGTTGTTAATAAATTTTACACAGTACTTAAATATATAATTACACTGTAACAATATATAATTAAAGTGAGACCTACTTTACATTAAGGTTGATTAGTTAATGTATTAACTAACATGAACTAACCATGAGCCACACTTATGTTACCGTGTTTATAATCTTTCATTGTTTGAAAGATTAATTGTTCATTGTTTGTTCATGTTAGTTCACAGTGCATTAACTAATGTTAACAAATACAACTTTTGATTTTGATAATGTATTTGTAAACTAAGATGAATTAATGCTGTAGGAGTTTTGTTCATTCTTAGTTCACTGTTCATGTTGACTAATGAACCTTATTGTAAAGTGTTACCAATAAACCTCAAAATGCACCATTTGGAAAATCAAAGTCAGAGTGAGAGAGATAAAGACTCCGGGTCAAAGACAGTGGGTCGAATGCACTGAATAACTGTGCCACAGTGAATTCCTTCCAGCGTATTTTAATCGTCTGAAGAGGTTTGGAGAAGCTCAAGAGGTTTGTAGCCGTGCGCCTGAGGGTCTGTATCAGGTGATAAATGCCTGCCAGAACTCATGCTGTCAGACCAGTGCGTTTACATGCACAACTTGTGTTTCAGTGGGACTGAATTCATTCCGACTGATGAATCTGAATGCAGTGTTTACATGAACACTAAACGTGTGTGTTTATGTCACAAGCTTCAAATCGGAATTTATTTTTTGTCATGCACACACTGCACAAGTACAGATTTCCCCGCTGTTTGTGCATAACAACTATTCTCCTAAATTGGTTCTTTATTTGTTTTAAACAGCGAGTAATATTTATCCATTTCATATTTATCATGCATGTTCAGCCGCTGCTTATATTGATCACGCAGTAAAAATGCCCAAAACCAGTCGTCTGTGGATGAGCGTCTGAAACAGGGACTGGTGGGCCGTTGTCCTGCTCCACTTCACAGACGCAGAGAAAGGAGGATTATATAATGACGGGAAACTCATTTATACGACTTTATTCAGCAGAAGAACCACTCATTTAGTCATACGTCATTACGCTATTTCTACATTATTGCACATGCGCAGTCCTTTCAGTTTTCAGTCCGATCAAGTGTTTACATGTTCTCTCGATCGGATTAGAAAAGGAATAAACCACCCATTTCAATCCGATCGAAATTTCATTGGGATCGAGCTCAATCGGATCGCTCGAGGTGTTTACATGAAGGCTTTTCAGTCCGATTGAGCCGTCAATCCACGGATTATTTGGTTGCATGGGACGTTTATTCACACTTTTCCATGTCTGATATTATAGAGGAACTAATATATAATTTAATGATGAAAGTGTGAAATCACACCTCTGTAAGAAAAAATGATGTGGACGTCGAAGATCTCAAAAATGAAGTTTATTACAGCATAGCAGTGGCAAGGTACACAAAGCACCTTGGGTTCACCGGCGTCAGAATGAACCCGGAACATCCAAATCTCAAACCTTTTATCCGGTTACAGTTTACAACTCTTAATGTAAATGAAGTTGCTCTTATTGTAACAGCTGTGGTCTGTATGTTAATGAAGTTGAGACACCCCATTTTCTGAGAAGATTCTCTATGTCCCACACCCATTCCCATTCTACAATTGATTACCATTTGTTCAGGATGTGATCAACCCAAATGGTCAACTCTTAATGTAAATGAAATCAGAACAGCAAAAGGTTTAGGTAATACAATCTATCTGAAGTGATCACATCTTTGATCTTCTGTTAAAACAGAACGGTCAAAGGTTTAAGGTGACAAGCTATTTGAAGTCCCTGTAATCAAGATGGTTGTTGGTTGCCCTCTGTGATACTATTTACTGATTACTGAGATTGAATGTAATTTTCTCTATATGATAATTAAACTCTTTTAAGTGAAGGAACATTTTGATATACATATATAGATATTGGAGTGGAAGGTTTTGGGAACAGAACATAATTTCTTACACCTCCAAAAAGTGCAGTGTTTGATTACAAGCCCAAGCTTGAGTTGTTCTGAGTGGTTGTTGTTCTTGGCGTTTCCTAGTTTTCTGGGTAGTTTTCCGGTTGAATGCTTTAAAGACCCTCCAAACCCCACGGATGAGCAGTTAAAGGCAGAGCTGAACAGGGTGTCAGTGTCTTGAAAGTTTAATTTTACACAAAACAACAGCTTCTGAATGGAGGGACACGAGGCGGTGGAGGCCGGAGGGGAACATAAGATTCGTCACGCTCTTATTACAAACACGGGCTTTATCGGCGAGGTCGCGACCAGATGTGTGTGTGTGTGTGTGTGTGTGAGAGAGAGAGAGAGCATGTTTCTGTATGTTCTAAAGGGGGTTGAAATGTAAACAGAACTGGTTTCTATTATAGGCGAGTGTAGTACTAAAATAGCAGACATCCGTCCTATAGTTCACTGCGAGAGTTCAGAGGGAAGCCCGGGGAAGATCAGGGTGGCCTGGGTTAAAAACAAGCCGTTGCCTCTTCCCTTCATTCCCTTTAGATGGACATCGATAACAATCATCATTTCACAATGATCTGAAGTCAGTGCTGGGAAGTTAGAATTAAAATTAGCCTTTCCAGTAACAAACCAATTTTCCAACAAGTTGACTAATTCTTGTGTGTTGGTTCATTTGGTTGGTTTGTTTTAATGAACAAGTTCAGGTGTTCATTTTTGTTTATATATTAGGACTGTCAAATCGATTAACTGCATCTAACATAAAAATTTGTTCATATATATATATATATATATATATGTATGTTTATATTTCTAAATTTAAATATTACATTTTTTTGTATATTGTGAAAATGAAATAATGTTCAAAATAAATAAGGTTGGCAAGAACGAGTTATACTAATCTAAACACATTTGCATTTTTATATATTTTTCGTTGTTTTATGTTTAACAACATTAATTTTGAAATTATTTAGAAACATTCTAAGAAAATAGGCCTATATATATTTCAAGCATTTCACAGCACACATATTAAATACATCCAGAACACAAATGCATTCACAACAGTCCCTACTGCTGTTTTATTGTATTCAGTGTTTTTTTTTTTTACATTAGTTGTGTTTAGTGTAAATGTGTCTGTTCAATACACTGCTGTCAGCCTAATCGAGATCCTCATTGATTTTGTGCCAGAATTTGGTTTTATTCATGTACTTGTAGTTTGGCTAACTACTTTAAACTTCACTGACAAGCACCAACACTGGTGGAGGTCTCGCCAATGTTGATTTAACACTTTACAATAAGGTTCATTAGTTAACATTAACAAAGATTAATAAATGCTGTATAAGTGCAGTTCATTATTAGTTCATAATGTAGTTAACTAATGTTAACTAATGAACCTTATTGTAAAGTGTTACCGTAGATTGTTTGGAAGAAACGGGTCCGTGATCAGAACAAAAGGTCAGTTAGAAGCAGATATGATGCCGAATGCCAAGGACAGACCCATGTATCCCATGATCCCCCTGAGTCCCAATCAGAGAGGACTTTCACATGACACTTTACATGCAGGAGTCAGCTCTCCATAAGACTGAATCATCTTCCCTCGATCCGCCACCGTCCAAGAGCTGGTGGGGGGTTTTAAAGACTGTTTTACTTGGAACTTGTTCACGGAAAAGCCTCCCATTAAGTACTTTGTGAGAGATTGTTCTCAAATCCCTATGATTTATGTGGTCGTCGAGTCTTGAATGTAATTTTAAGTGGGATAAACGGAAAAAAAAGCTTAATGGTTTTAAGTAATCTTTGAAATCTGAACAGGAATTGAGTTCTTGGCTTAAAGTCTCACCGGATTGTTGTGATTCCCTGTTCATTAGAGTTTCCTTTGGTCTGAACCTCAGTGGGAAAACAATGTCTCGGGATAGTAGTCAAAGTATAAGTATCACAGAAGCATCATTGTTGATTTCAAAGGTTCAGGACTGGAAAAATACATGTGGGCTTTTGGTTTTCGTAATCCAAAACATTTGCATTTAATAAAATTAAATACAGGCCCAAAATCTGGACACTTAAAGGTTAAAATACTCTCCTATCCCAGTGTGAGAGTCAACTATAGTAAACCACTGGTGGTTGATTCCACTGAAATGTATAAACCTTGTGATAAAACATTGATTTGTTTGTTTGAACAATTTGACACAGCAACGCAATGGTGTGAGTTTGGGGGCGGGACCATCTGTTGATCGACCAATGGCAGACGTGGTGAGTGTGCTTATTTTTACACTTCTGTTCTTCATCTTTAAAAATGTTCCTCTACTTCCATCCGTAACTATTCCATTGGCAGACGCTCAAAAGAAACAAAAAGTAATGGTGCTAATTAACTGTGTTTATCTCTCATGGTTTTGTCATGTTCACACATATACACACACGTCACGCTGAAATAAGATTTCTGGATTTCCATGTTGGACGTCTGATGTCAGCTGGGATTCTACTGCACTTTTCCAAGTAGAAAACTGGAAATTCCAACTTTGTGATTTGACTGGGGACATTTAATTTAATATTCAACAATATTATTGATCTGCCTGCATTGACACCATTATATGAGAACTGAACTGGGGTGTGTTTCCCGAAAGCATCGTTAGCCAACTATGGTCGCAATTTCCGTCGTTATCAGCAGTTCAACGAGTCGGTGTTTCCCGAAACCATCGTTCCAACGAACATTCGCAAACAGCATCGCAGAGTTGTGTGTTTGAAAGACAGATCTCGACCCGTGGTTAGAAGCAGTTTCTTGTTGCATGACGTGTGGACTCAATAAATCCTTATCTTGAGTAAAATAAGCAAGATGACATTCAGTGCAACCTGTGTCTTTAGAATACATACAAATGTCATTTACGTCTTTTAGTTTGTCAAGAGATTTAAAGTGTCGTTTTTGAAGAGTGCGCATGTGCGAACGAGCTCTAGTGTAAGAACGAGTCTATGATTGAATCTGGAAATAAAGCAAAATAACTGAGAAAAATGAGAAATAGTCCTCAGATGTCATGTCTGTAATTTATAGCGAAACATCTAGCGTTAATTAGATCTCAATCAGATTCATTAAAAGAAAGTTATTACTCCAACACGTGCGTGACGCCATAAACCAACGTGATTGAACGACCAGTTTGCGACAGTACGGTTTCGGGAAACTAGTTGATTTCTTCAAGGATGCATCGCACTCAAGGGGGTAATCTTTCAGAAAAAACTGAAGCTTCCCCGGGCGCCGCCATTGATTATCAGACCATCACCTGCTGTTAGCATGCCATTGACTCCCATTCATTTTGGCGTCACTTTGACAGCGAATAACTTTACATCTGAGACGTTTAAAGACTCCATTTGTCCATTATTTATTTCTAAAGAAACACGAAAATGTATAAAAGGCTCCATTACCTTGTGTCTTACGTTATGGCCCCGTAGAAGCAGTTTTTGTAAAAATAGGCTAACGATTGCGTCATAACCACGCGGCTCTCTGTCGCACAGTAGAGAGATAACCGTATGGACAGGAGGAGAAGCTCGCGGGCAATCGGGGGGACGTGGAGGCAAAATGACAAAATAATTAATCAGAATACTTAGCAAAAGTTGCTCCTGCTCCAGCTCATGGACACCACCTGCTCACGCTCTCCGTCTCTGCAAGTTTCCCAAGGGAATGATTCGGATTTCTCTTGGCACAGCTACTAGAAGACAGACGGGTTGTTCACGTCACATCTACGTCGTCAAGCTCAGTCTGAGTTAGCGCAGTCGCTCGACCATCAGGAAGAGAGAGCTTCTAATTGACTTCACTTTTCTCTGTTGAATCCAATGGGGTCGCTGTGTCCATTTCTTTTACTGTCTATGATCGCACTATAGTGAAGCAGCGAGTTACGGCGTTGTTCGGGAAACTAACCCCTGAACGATGACATCACGGTATATATTTAAATTAACTAAATTAATAACTTTTTTACAACAAAAATGAACCATCATTGAACTTCCTTAAGCTGGACTATGATGCTATTTTCTTCTGGAAACAAACTTTGTTGCATTATTTTCCAGTTATCTCTGTAAAGCTGCTTTGAAACAATCTGTATTGTAGAAAGCGCTGTATAAATAAAGGCGACTTGACTTGACTTGAATGCAATATGACGCTAAAATCACATTGACGTCAATTAGGCCTATATGAAAGCCATTGCAAAAATGGTTCTGAAAAGCACCTGCTTTGATAGTTTATATCTAAAGCAATGACCGTTTTAAACCTGATCTGTGTGCCCAAATATATATATATTTTTTTTTTTAAGGAAAAAATCTTATGTTTGCATTTCAAGTTAGGCTACTTTTAATATATTGCTTAGTTAATGTTGTTGAGAATTTCAAGCACGCCTCTGTTCAATATGCCACATAAAACCAAGTTCATATTTTAAAAATAAATGTCTCAGAGTTCAGAAATAGTTCAAGAAATTAGAGCTATTTAAATGTCATGCACAAACGGGTTTGCTTTGATATATTGAATCTGTACATGATAAGCAAATACAGACCTGATCCTTCAGTAATCGCTGGACCTTCCAAAATTGTCATCGAGTTTGTGGGCATCACTAAAAAATGCTTTGAACTTATTTCCCATAATGTTTTATGTATGTCTGGATTATTTTCACATGTGCCTGTCTAATATCAGGTGTCAGACACACAGTTACATAACTGTTCATATGCATACGTACAAGTACATGTTATATAAGGTCCATATCCGTTAGCGATCCATAAAATCTGTATCTTTGTTTGCAAAGTTGTGCGTATATCACAAAAGGAGCCTGTATTTAATAGATATATAAAACTTATATAACTGACTCATTTCTGAATAGCCTTTTACGAGTCTCATAAAAGTCCACATTTGATTTCTGATATTAATTTGAAACACACTTGCTTTTGCAGGTTAGCGTTCTTAATAGAGGACAACAGATGAGAAATAAAATCCCATTCGTTTTCACCATAGATAAATTGATTTGTAACAATAATGTATACAGTTTTTAGCTTTGAGGTTAAGTGATATTATAAATATATATATATATATATATATATATATATATATATATATATATATATATATATATATATATGAAGAGTTCAGATGCAAAAGCCTCTAAGTGCCATCTGAAATTTTCTTCTAGAATGATCATTTTTATAAAGCTTGTATATTTAAGTTAAGTAATTTCACTTAAATGACAATTAATAGGTAATTTGCATTGCCATTTAAGTGAAATTATTGAACTTAAATATACAAGCTTGATAAAAATTATCATTCTAGAAGAAAATTTCAGATGGCACATATATATATATATATATAGTATAGTATAGAATAAGGTAATCAAATCTGTGATTTATAGAAGTATACACATTTAATTTCCTTGTAAAAGATTAAGAAATCTTATACACAAAAAAATGGTGTAGAAACAATTTTCACTCATAAATTGCTTGTAAATTTTTACGAATGATTGCAAAGGATTGGCAATTAACAAAAGTAATTAATAGTGAAATTCTGAAGCACTGAAATAGTATTTTCTTGTAAAACATACTGAAATAATGTCTGTGATTAGTGAATATTTGTTTATTTATTTATTAATTCATTTTTATTTTTATTTTTACTCCATCCAGATGAAAATTGAATTTAGAATTTAGATTTTTTTTTAGAATAGTTTGAAAAATACTTAATTAAATACTACATTGCAATCATAAAAAATACAGTATGTCATTAATACTGGCATAATAATCAGTGTTGATGGTGGAAAGATGTTTAGAGATGTGCAATGTTGCTCAAGACCTTTTTTACAGCACCTGACTTTCATTAAAATACTGTACGTGAGCCGGTTTACACCGTAACATTATAATCCAGTCCCGTTCATTTCACTGTAAACATTAGACCATCCGGATCTGGATTTTTGTGATTCATTTTTCACTGTCTGGATCTTGACAGTAGAAAAACAAGTTTTCAGCTGCAAACTGTTGAAATCACTATAGAAACAGACTATGATCTACAGAGTTTATACCGTGTTTCCCTAAGAGTTTCTGTTTTTCCAGGACACATTCCCATAGGAAAGAGAAATGACAAAAACACGATTTATTTTCCTCCTAAACATCAGTGAGATCCAAACTGAGATTTCTCCTGCTGTACTGGATGTCCCGCTCTAACATGTTGTCTTGTTTAGTTCAGACATATGTTGAAATATGAATGTAAAGTGGGTGTTGCATGATGATTTTAAGTCTTCAGATGTTTCTCCTGTGAAACAGATCCCAGGAATCTCATACATCTCCTCTAGAGATTCAAAAGAGGTCTTAATGTCTCAAACTTTGGTCAGAAATGTCAAAGTCTGCAAGCAGAACCAATGGATGTGATCAGTTGCATCTGTGCTTCAGTGTCACTGCATGTCGAACAGCAGCTTTCTTCGCTAATGTTAGCGGTTTGTGACAAATAGCCGTATCGAATTCTGGAATATTGAATTGCACAAACAATGTTTTTCTCTCTTTCTCATTGTGTAACTATAGGACCTCTAGAGCTCGATTCGACATGCTAAGCTGGGTGAACCATTAGCCCACCAGCGATGAGAGTCATGAATGTATTCGATTTAGTAAATATAGATATCATTTGCATCTACATGCCAGAAGTCTTGTAGTGATTCTTTAGCGTCACGCTGCCGGTTTTATTTAATTTTGAGTTGTATTGAAGCCAAACATGAGCTGGATGCAGCAGTTTGGTCGGCTATGAGAATAAATAAGTGGAAAATATTTCGAAAATTTGCACAAAAAAAAAACATGATGAAATGATGTTTAAACAATCAATTCAAAAACAAGATGCGGGATCTGATTGTGTGCATGTCTGTCATGCTGTACTCTGTACATTTTAAATATAACCAGTAATTCATGAGATAAATTACTTTTTCCCCTCTAAAAAAAAATAATTCCCACAAATTAGTTTGGTATCATATTGTCCACTGTTCTGTAATCAACATTATTGATGATGACATATTGATGTAAACTTTCAATTCAGTCTCATAGTTACAGTCAGGTACTTTTTCATTTTTTACATCTCATCACATCTGATGTTGAAGTAGAGTTCAGAAATGAGTGAAGAAAATGTGAGTGGTGAAAGCTGTGTGGTTGCCATGGTATTCTAGATAGTTGGTAGGGTGTTGCTAGGTGATTGCTAGTGTGTTCTGGGTGTTTCTTTGGGTGTTGCTATGCAGTTATTATGTGTTCTCAATGGTTGATAGAGTGTTCTTGGTGGGTGTTGCTATGGAGTTATATGTTCAAGATGGTTGCTAGAGTATTATGGGTGTTTATTGGGGTGTTGCTATGCAGTTATTATGTGTTCTACATGGTTGCTATAGTGTTTTTGGAGTTTATTGGGGTGTTGCTATGTAGTTGTTATGTGTTCTAGATGGTTGCTATATTGTTTTTGGAGTTTCTGGGGGTGTTGCTATGCAGTTGTATGTGTTTAGATGGTTGCTATAGTGTTTTTGGTGTTTATTGGGGTGTTGCTATGCAGTTTTTATGTGTTCTAGATGGTTGATAGTGTTCTGGGTGTTTCTATGGGTATTGCTATGCAGTTATTATGTGTTCTAGATGGTGCTATAGTGTTTCTGGTGTTTATTGGGGTGTTGCTATGCAGTTTTTATGTGTTCTAGATAGTTGCTAAAGTGTTCTGGGTGTTTATTGGGGTGTTGCTATGCAGTTATGTGTTCTAGATGGTTGCTATAGTGTTTTTGGTGTTTATTGGGGTGTTGCTATGCAGTTATTATGTGTTCTAGATGGTTGCTATAGTGTTTTTGGTGTTTATTGGGGTGTTGCTATGCAGTTATTATGTGTTCTAGATGGTTGCTATAGTGTTTTTGGTGTTTATTGGGGTGTTGCTATGCAGTTGTTATGTGTTCTAGATGGTTGATAGTGTTCTGGGTGTTTCTATGGGTGTTGCTACAGATGGTGCCCAACCAGAATGCGACTTTTACCGCCGCCGTTCCCGCGGCGGCAAAATTGGGATGTGTATTTGCTGCCTTTTACCGCTGAGTGGCGCTGTAATCACAGACTTTGAAAAGTGTCAGTTTATTCTCTTTAATGCCGTAATCTGCCGCGGCAGTAATCTGAGCTGAGGTCACAGATAAATTTAAGATAAATATTGTGGTTAAACGAATTCAAATTCATTTAATTTAAACAAAGTAGACACACGTTAACATTGTGTGCCCAGTTTTTCTATAATTTAGAAAGGCTATGTCAATAGGTTACTTGTCATTTACTTCGTGTTATTTTAATGTGTTTGTAGATTTATTAACTGAAACATAACAGTGAAATAAATTAAAATAATTTACCGTAAAATTAAAACATTTTCAGGACTTGCAGTTACTAACCGATGTTAGTCGGTTTAAGCATTATTTCTTATATTCAGAATTAGGCTTACATGTTGTTATGATTATCAGTTGAATTCTTTAATAAATAATCAACCACAATGCCTATTACTACTGCCGCAGCAAAAATAAACCAGTCGAACTTCAAAGTCGTTCGCGAAATTACTATAGGCTATATCGGGCAAGTGACAGGGCAAAACAGCAGCAACTGCGGCATTTTAAAAGGTAAGCTTCCTATCTGCTTATTTAAAAAAAAAAAAAAAAAAAAAATTCATTATTTGAACAAAAATGAGACTGATTGAATATGTTAAAATATAAACAAACAAAGCAGAGAATAAAACAAACTTTTAGGGAAAAAATATAGGCCTATTATGCTCAGAATTGATTAACATTAACGAAAGCAAAATATGTAAAAATACATTTCAAACAAAATAAAACAAAACAAATTCGTGGCCGAGTGGTAGGCTATAACTTACGTTTCAAATCCCGAACAAACATGGGCTACTTTTTTATTATTAATTTGATTTGATAGTTCTAAAATATTGCTACACCATATTGTTTTTTTCTCCTATAGCCTATAGGCTATTAAATATTTTATATTTTTAAAATAAAATTACCATTCATTTCCATTTTACATTAGGGACAATCTTTTTCCAACAGAATGGCTGAACATCTGCATAATAATAATAATAATAATAATAATAAATAAATAAACAGCAAAAGGTCTTGTAAAAACACTTTTTTTTTTTTTGACATAATTTTTTTTTTTTTTTTTTTTTACTTTTAAAACAGAGAAAATAGTAGACCGAGGCTATTCAGACGATATCTGTGGTCAATGCATTAACAATAGACTCTCTGAGCTTCAAACGATCTGAGATCGAATCTCAGTATAGCCGACAGTGTTTATGTTTTTCCGTTCTTGATGCTTAAATATGCAACTGTTTATTAAAGTCAATCATCTTGTTTAATTATCAATTGTACATTAACATAAATTTGCTACATTCCAGTTGAGCCGCTGCACGCTATGACATATCTGATGAAGGAAGACTGTTAGCCGATTGCACCAGAAAATGAAGATGATGAAGCTCGTCTTTAATCTGCTAAATTATGTTTTTTTGTGTGTGTGAATCATTCACGAGATTGAGATGACTGACAGTAATACCCGGCCATAGCAACAGTAGACATTTTCCAAAACAGATCGAACAAATCAGAAAAATACTTTCAATACAGTATTGCTTTCAATTAAAAAATAAACAATGAAAATGTAAAAGAAAAAGAAAATTAATTAAGTTTGAAAACCCATCGCACATTTCAAGGTATGAATAAAGTGTCGGGACAGTTTATTTATTTAAACAGGGTTGCATCGATTCGATAGAGTTTATTCCCTTTGCGATGCAAAATAAGAAACATTTTAAATTTATTGTCAAAGAAATTGCAGCTAAATTAAAAAATGAAAACGGTACAAAACGAAAAAAAAGTTCAAAGCACCATAAATTAAGAACAGGCGTTTTTCTTTGCCTCTCTCGCGCTGGATATTTTTTTAGTAGGTTTGGTCTCCCGCACTGCGCGCGCCGGGTCTTTCTCGAAATTAAGCATTTCAGCGTAAAAAACACCATACAGCTGATAATACTGTATATGTCGCTGTGTGTCATCCACACAAATCACGAAAGAAAAAACTGTAACAAATAGCTTTTGTTCCGTCAAAGATACAACACGCCTTGCTGAATTCACCTACAATAAAACGAGGTGGGTCGCGAATTAAATAGCTCTGTATCTGCTAAATTGAAATTGTGTGTGGAAAACCTTTAAATACAATCAATAAAACTACAATATATAATTTAATAAGATATAGGGCCTACTGTACATAGGCTATGGACTTTTGGAGATTTTGAGATTAAACCTTAAAATAACTTTGCCTTTGCCTGCTCATCAGGCTGGCTCCGACACTCTCCATATGAAAGACGGAACATTAACACCTCTGTCCTGCACCCCCACGATAAAGCAACTATTGCCTTCTCCAAACCCCCCACAGGCTAGCTGAGTTTGCAAAACAAAACAAAGAGTTTGCCACTCGTTGTGGTGTGCCAAAACACTTCATTATAAACTTCAATATTTCATTCAAAACAATCTCAAAACGCTTTGTGACATTTTGAAAAGCCGTGGATGCATTACTGCCACTGGAACCATAAACGCAAATACTGGCTCTGATTTTATTGTTTGTCGTTTAAACGTCATATATATATATATATATATATATATATATATATATATATATATATATATATACAGAACTGCTTTTGAAATTACGATTGGAATTATTATAGGCTACAGAAGTAAAGTCATTGTATAATATTTGTTCCTTAGTGTAAAATGGAAATGCATGGTGATTTTATTTTGTAAATAGGCTATAAGCAAAAAACTATGTTTTAGAACTAGACAAATCTCTCTGCATCAACAATAGACTATAAAATGCATTAATAGGCTAATATAAAAATATCAATAGTCTAAGTTAGTTCGGGATTCGATCCCGTGTCATCTAAATGATCGTAACGTAAGTTCAACCACTCGGCCACGATTCACTCGTTGCGACATGGCCTAACGTTCTAGTGTGTGTTCGCGCACACGAGCGAGAAGCGCTCTTCATTCAAATGAACGCGCCGCCGCGTTTGTCGAACACTAATTCAACATGCCAGAATAAAACCTGGCTTTAGAACAATGCATAGTGCCACTCGTCGTGGTCTGTGCCAAAAAAATTATAATAATTTAGTTTCATTTATTTCAGTGTTAGTGTTTGAGTTAAAAAAAATCCTCTACAAATTATATTAACACAAAGTCGGCTGTAAGAGTCCTTTATAGGCTAAGTAAAAAGCAAAGGGCTTACAGTCTTAACATTTGGCTACTTTGCTTAAATTCGATACATTTATTTTCAGTAGGGCCTAATAAATTTGTAGGGATGTAATTTCAGTATGCTTTACCAACGCTATGTATTCAATTAAAGTTCCAAGAGGTCTGGTATATATTTCCTTCCCAGCTGACACTAATATGCAAGTGCACAGCAAAAATCACAACTTGTGCTTGCTGCGAACGCAACTTATTTAAGGTGTCTCAACTGTACACAGTCTACCCTACAGTGTGAATTCGTTACAAGGTTTCATTTTATTTTATTTTTTTCCATCTATGTTGAATATGAAAAGTGAACAGCAGGAGTAAGATAGGATGCATTAGGCTATATCGAGAGATGGATATGGAGTGGGTCAGACATGATTTTGACCACTTCATTAAGTTTTGTTAAGTAGAAAACCTTTCTTTAAAGTGAATTTCGTTTTCTATAAATTGTATCTTAATTTTAACCAATTTTTCATCAACCAATTGCCTGTATTTAATAAGTAAGAGAAGCAAATATAACAGACACTAATCATGGAGGCGCCCGCGCGGTCACTTGCGTCAGCTGGAGCGCATCTCATCCTAACTTAACGAAACTCAGCGTATGCCTCACACAGACATGATAAATACATCAAATACACAAAGCTTGAAATGCCTTCAAACGAAATAATTCAAAACGAAAAGAAAAGGCTACTCTCTGATAATCAGATTATGTCTTTATGTGCATTTATCTCTAGGTGCGTTCACTACAAATATGGCGATCGTCAAGAAAACACTAGTTTATTGATAAAAATCAATGCACGCATCACCGGATTTACAAATACACATCTTGCTTGTTGCACGCACACATATTATGTCGACAAAACGATATTATGATATAACGAAATATTATGTTGAAATAACATTATTATTAATAATACATCTTTTAGAATATTTGATTAAATGCTGATTGTTGCGCTTGTTCAATTTAATAAAATTAAAACTTTAATTGTGATAATTCAAATAATTGAAAATTAAATATTTAGTGGCCAAGTTTTGCTAATTTATTATATAGGCTATTATATGCCTATTGCCTATATTAAGTAGGTCATATTAAGACAAGGCATATATTAAGTTATTTTAGCTGTTATGAGAAAAAATAAATCTAACGAAATCTAAAATCTAAATCTAATAAATCAAAAAAAAAAATTCTAACGCCAATTCAACATGCCAGAATAAAACCTGATTTTTGAACAATGCGTAACGCCACTCGGCCTGGTGTGCCAAAACACTACATTTTAAACTTCAATGTTTAATTCAAAACAATCTCAAAACGCGTTGTGTCATTTTTTTTAAAGCAGTAGCCAAGCCAATATAGATTAAGGGCATTGAAACCAGGATCTTAACTAAAACGCGTTCCGCGTAATCTCTCAAAATTTATGCCACACTACTCCATGTATTTTTTTTTTAAGGACTGCTTCTGAAATCACTATAAATTACTATGCAATTGTATCGCTCACGAGAGCTCTTCATTTATCTAATTCCTCAATAGAATAGTAAAAATATTCAGCGTCATTGCTCCTAATATCGTCTCTATTTTTAACTTTTGATTCTATTTTTTCAGTTCTAAAATTGATTCTATCTTTAGTTCTATTCTGTTGTAGCCTTATAGGCCTATTTATATATATGAAAAATATGCCTATTAGGCTTAGGGTTTTATATTTAACCCACTTACATTTTAAAATACGGCAATTGCTGCTGATTTGCACAATGTCCCTTTGCGCCATCTGGCGGTCATTTCGGGAACGACTTTGAAATGCGGCTGGTTTATTTTCGCCGCGGTGATTTCGCCGCGGCGGCTGGCGCGGCGGTAATAGGCATTCTGGTTGGGCACCATCTGTATGCAGTTGTATGTGTTCTAGATGGTTGCTAGAGCATTGCTAGGTGGTTTCTTGGGTCTATGCTGTTGTTAGGACGTTGCTAGGTGTAAATCTGTGTGATTTTTCTAGTCCAGCAGGACACATGATTTGAGGAATCATTAATGTCTGGACCACTAAAGCTTCAGTACGATGTACACACTGACGTTTCACATATAATACGGGTTTGTTCAATCATTAACTCTCAGGATGAGTAAAATAATAGTTATTTTTGATTTAGCAGAGTATTAAAATATGCCCTGAAAAGCTTGAACTAATATGGAATTGTCCTGAAGTCAAACATAAGGAACTGATTTCTTTGGCTCCGTCTTGAGAATAGACTCACACACGCTCTTCCCATTGTCCAGACTTTAACCACAGGACGCGCTCTTTCTGGGAATAGACTGTCTATGTTTCGTGTCCCTGTTCTGATGGGAAGTTCTGGACTCTTCACAGACTATGTGATGATTTATAGCCCTACTGACAGAGATCAGCATGAGTTCTCAGCACCGCCACCGGAACCGCAGAGATAATGCATGTGGTTTGATGACCGTCGCGGTTCTCGGTCATCAGAGAGTCATAGCAACACGTTATGTGCATCTCTTAAAGAAGGATACATCAAGAATATATATTACGACCTTGATATTTATTAGACGACAAATCTCACGATTAAATGCCGGTTATAATTCAGAAAAAAAATGTAATTATATTTTGCATAAAGAAAAATAATCATATTTTTGGGGCACTTAAGATTTATTTATGTATTTATTTATTTTAGCCAATGACACTAAAGGACATTCTCCTCAAATTCTTATAACTTTAATGCAAAAAAAATAAAAATCTCATTACCGTAATCCAAATATATTAATACTTTTGAATTATTATTTATATGAGCATACATTCAATTCAGTGTAGCACTGCCATGATGTATTATTGCAAATACTATCATTTTTGTAATATATTGTCTGTATCTTTAAACAGTATATCATTGCATTATTTTTGTAACATATTGCATGTATTAAAAAATAATAAATCACTGTTTTTCACTTTACAACATGCGACTTGAAAGTTTTGTGTTACTTTTGAAGCTTGACGGATGTGATACCTCTATAAACAGCTGCATTCAGATCCACTTTCCATGGAAAAACAACAGCATGCGGGTTTGAAGCGACAAGAAGGAGAGTAAATAATGACAATTTTTGTGTGAACTATTTTTAAAAACATATATTTGTGTTATACTTTGTGTTGTACATTTTCCTACCTCAAAGGGTTAAATGGACAGAGCGAGGGAGCTTTCGGCAGGCAGAGACACGGTGCGAGAGATAAAGGGGGAAAAAACAAGGCAAAGTGAGGCAAATATTTGAAGAAGACCGGCGTACAGGATGGGAGGGGGATTTATAGGCTTTTATATCCACCTTTCCTAAATATCCCTCTTTACCTCTAAAAAAAGACAAGTGAAGAGGCAGAAAGGGATTAATGGGTGACTAACCTCGCCGTTAAACCCACAGAAAAAAGAAAGAAGGATGACATTAGAGATCCAGTTGCATTATTGAAGCATTTTTTTACAGTTTTGCATCTCATTCTCAACCAAAGATGCATCATAATTATTCATTTTAACAGCCAGTGTCTAGTATTAATATGATCAAGGTCTGCCAGTAAAGTGTTTTAAATGCTATAAGCTGATCTGATGCTTCTCAGCTGATCATGCACATGAGAAAAATACAATACAGAATGCAAATAATACAATGCAACTATAATAGCTTTATCCTCCTGGGACCCAGAAATAGACTTTTTGCCACTGTAGTGGACATTATATTTTAGTGAATTTCTCTGACATGTCACATGTCACACCTGGGTGTCCTGTGAAGAGCACATTCAAGACTTTTCAGAGACACCAAATGTTTGGAGGTTTCACCATGAAAACAACTTCTCCTTGGTCTTTAAAAATGTCTGACATTAATTTAGTGATCAAATGTAGCACATGTATGGAAATATGATAATATATTGTAATTATAATTTAAATTGGACTAATATTTTTCAATACTTTTCAAATTGTATTTCATAATCCAACATCTCAGGGAAACGTTATGGGGTTTCAAATAAAAAAAATGACTTTGTTCCAGAACAGGGCGTTGATTTCATACATGTCCACTGTAGAGACATCAGGACTTACATCATGTTTATCAGGCATTTCGGGAGACACAACAAGTGAATATGGAGATAAGTTATACATCAATATTCCTATGAAATATTAGATATTATTATTAAAATGTTGCTAATTATTACTCCAATTATTACACTTCTTTTTTCATTAAATGTTGCTCCAAGAACACACATTAGATACAGTGTATGGATACGTTGCATTGAATGGGAATATTAATTTATGGCCATTTTACCCACATATTGCATAAAGTAAAATGGTGTATCAATTCATTCTGTTATATCTTTCATAACATAGTTGAGAATCATCTATACACAAATTTTAGTTAAAATAAATCCTGAAACCACAAAATTTATTGGCGATTGAAAAAAAAAATCTCATTGTTTTTGCCTATACATATAATTTAATCTCATTTTATTTTTTAAACAACTGAGTCCTGGTGTCACTACAGAGGACATAGCGAAACATATGAATAAAATATCATTTTTCAAAAATGTTTCTTATGCTCTAAACAATGTGATGACATGGAAAAAAAACTAAATTAAAAAAAAAAATAATAATAATTCTGGGTCTCAGGAGGATATGATTAACTTCATTAATAATATGCTTCCAATATCTTTTTGTGTTTAATGTCGATAATGCATCAACATGGACAGGCTGCATGCCTTATCTACAAAATTCATGAATAAAACTGCACAAGGTAAAGAAATAAGGAGTAAACTGTTTATTTTAAAGGGCTTTTTAAAAAATTCAGTAACATTTGTGGAATTTGAGAAGCTGAGAGTTACCAAATGATCAATAAATGCTGAAAATATACAAATTCATACTTTAGCAACAGTCCGGTCATATGCAGCCTCGCTTGTTTTACTGTGAATATTTTCTCTTGTGCTGATTATTAGTTCAGATTTTGTATAGTCGCACTGTTTAAAGCTTCTGAAGTTTTATTTCACATTGTCTTGATGAAAGTGAACATGTGCATCTGCCTCATCCGAGCGTGAACACAACACACACGCAGGTCGCGTAACACACACTGGAAAGAATGTGTTTTAGGACGCTAATAACAAATCTGCCTCAGTTTATACGCGTTTCTTCTGTTTTCTTGTTAGATCCTTTTGTCAAATGCGCTTCATGTTCAAGTGTGTGATTGATTTACTAATCAGAAATCCTGTTTTCACTTTTCTAGAACATTTTGTTTAGTCTTTGCCTGAGACAGCGACGGCTCTTCCCAACAATATTTAACACAAAATTCCCACTCTATCTTGTTCTTGTTAGGTTTCTGGTTGCAGCGACGAGGAAACAGGATTTCAGTGCAGAAGACTTTATTAACAATAGAGCCAGGACAGAACAAGCACGTTAACATCCACAGACACTGAACAGGACAAAACACAGGGCTTAAAGGGATACTTCATGATTTAGCATTAAGCTTTGTATTAACCTGTAGTATTTTCAAATTACCATGCTTTCCTCCCTCATTTCCCCCTGAGACGAGAGATTTATGTATTTTTTGTCTGGAAAAAATCCAAAAATCGTCATTTTGCATCATCAGAGGATTTTTTGGCCAGAGGCGAGAGACTCCAGCCAGTAGGAGGAGCTGTCCCGCATGTTCTCAACCCGCCCATAGAGGGATCTCACTCACAGAATGTACACATAGTGTCAGCCATAGATATCATATAAAGGCTAGATGTCTCGTCCGCGCTGCTGGCCAATGGAGCTCGACATCCGCACACGGCGGCCATCTTACCACAGGGTGCTCGCTCACTCATAACATGGTGCATGTACTTTTAAATAACCATAACTTGCTCAATTTTCTACCGATTTTCAAACGGTTTGGTTTGTTATAACCGTCAGAGATGTAGCTATTATACTGCATACATATGAATAATTATGTTCAAAATGTTTAAGCATTCAGAATTATAGCCACGTTAATAACGTTTGTAAGAAACCAAACCGTTTGTAAATCCGTCCAGATTTCAGCGAGATAAGAGGATTTGTGTGCGTGCTGCTCACTCACCTTAATTCACAGAGCCCTGTGGTAAGATGGCCGCCGGTGATGCTGGAAGTGACTCCGCCTTAAGACATCTAGCCTTTATATGATATCTATAGTGTCAGCCGTCTTTCTTTGGAAGCTAAGCTAGCAGGCTCTTGCTCTGTGGAGAAAGCTGAGTAGTAGGGGTTACCATCCTCTTTTTCCCGGACATGTCCGGCCGTCGAGATCGTCCAAAACGTCCGGGATTCGGCTTTTGCTTTCTCTGCAGTCGCCATTCATTGTTTACATGCACACCTTTTGTCTAACTGAATTCATTCTGATTGGTGAATCTGAATGTAGTGTTTACATGAACGCTTAACAAGTGATCGGTTGATGTGCGTTTTAGCATTGCTAAGAAAATTCCCGCTCCTCCGTGAGAGATACGAGACCGGTGCGTCTCACAGTAATCACGCCACCGGCCTCGTGTCGTTCTCCCGCGTCCCTCAGCCTCGTCCTGCTCGCCACAGTAAACATGATGAATGGCGACTGTAGAACACAAAAGCTGAATCACGGACATTTTGGGCGATCTCGAAATCCCGGGCAGACTCGTCACGGAGACTCACTAGTAGCCTAACCTTGTTGTTTTAAACTGCGCTCTTACCGGTAGGTGTGGCTTGGGAGTGGCCTCGTAGGGCAGCGAAGCAAGTGCATTCTGGGAGTTGTTGTCTTTCATCCACATAAGCCAAAAATACATTTTCTGGCTTTTCTCAGTCTAGAAAGCTCCAAATTTAAAAATAATTTCACATTTCTTCTACATAAATGACCCATTTTAAATACACATTCATCTTTCCAGAGGTGAAGTATCCCTTTAAATACGCCGAGCGGATGAGGGGAACGAGACACAGCTGGGACAAACGAACTCAGTGACAGAAACCATAGTAACAAACAGGTTTGGGATGAACTGATGAAGGAGGAGTGGCTGGAAACTGAACACAGTGAACAGAGGAAACACAAACACAAACACAAACACAGACACAAACATAGACACAAACACAAACACAGACACAAACACAGACACAAACACAAACACAAACGTGACAGTTCTGCTCAGGTCGAAAATATTTCATTGGCTAGATGTTGCTCTTTTGTTCAGTAAAACTCACAAGCTATAATGAGTTGTGGTTTGTAAAAAAGTAAAATCAATCAATCAATCAATCAATCTATCTATCTATCTATCTATCTATCTATCTATCTATCTATCTATCTATCTATCTATCTATCTATCTATCTATCTATCTATCTATCTATCTATCTATCTATCTGTAGACTTGGAATAAGCCTTTTCCCCATTATTGTTTGATTCACAGGACCGGACGCCAGTTATCTTGCCAAGAAAAATCTGTATTCTTATATGTCAGGAGAGAAACTCTGAGAGGATGTTATATTCATGCCAGGTCTATGCGTTTCCGTGTTTCTCTGCTGTAGTACAGTAAGATTGAGCTTAAATACACAACTGAGCGACTTTCGTCTTCCTTTTAAGGAATCAAAAACACCTAATGCCTACGTTTAAAAATGGAATTTACCCAATGCTTTCACATGGTACAATCCACTTTCCACATTAAGAAACTATTTCTTTTAAACATTCCTTTTGTCACAAAGAGCATGCCAGCTGTACACAGTTGAAGTATCATCATCATTGGAACATCTCTGCTGAGTGAACATTGCATTCCTCTAAGCAAAACATAACTCTACCAGCTCTCTGCTCAGTGCACAAGTGCAAACATAGTCTGACTTCACAAAATACATTATGAAATTATAAAGAAAATTAATAAAGAAAACTAAAACTAAAAAATAACTATACAGTAAATTTTTAGTCTTCACTATCTATTCATCTGTTTGACTATCTATCTATCTATCTATCTATCTATCTATCTATCTATCTATCTATCTATCTATCTATCTATCTATCTATCTATCAGTTTATCTATCTATCTATCTATCTATGTTTGTCTATCTATCTATCTATCTATCTATTTATCTGTTTGTCTATCTATCTATCTATCTATCTATCTATCTATCTATCTATCTATCTATCTATCTATCTATCTGTTTGTCTATCTATCTATCTATCAGTTTATCTATCTATCTATCTATCTATCTATTTATCTGTTTGTCTATCTATCTATCTATCTATCTATCTATCTATCTATCTATCTATATATCTATATATCTATCTATCTATCAGTTTATCTATCTATCTATCTATCTATCTATCTATCTATTTATCTGTTTGTCTATCTATCTATCTATCTATCTATCTATCTATCTGTCTATCAGTCTATCTATCTATCTATCTATCTATCTATCTATCTATCAATCTATCAATCTATCAATCTATCAATCTATCTATCTATCTATCATCTGTCTATCTATCTATCTATCATCTGTCTGTCTGTCTGTCTATCTATCTATCTATCTATCTATCTATCTATTTATCTATCTATCTATTCATCTGTTTATCTATCTATCTATATTCGTTTTTTAAAAAAAAAAAAAATATATATATTATATTTTATTTTATTTTATTTTATTTTATTTTATTTTATTTTATTTTATTTTATTTTATTTTAGAGTGAAAGATGTGTTACATCAGGTGTTACAGTGTGAGAATATGTATGGTTCTGCACTGTATGGGAATGTGTCAAGGCGGATCTTCACATAAAGCAGAGGGGTGTTTTCTCCAGGGTCCGGTGGGCGGAGGGTTATATCTGTATGTTCTTGAACTATAGGACTGAATCGAGCTGTTCAACACCGGTGGGTTTGGCTCCGCGTGCCTGAAATCTGAGGCGGGTTTAAAAGGCATTGAGCAGAAGCACAGACAGTCGAGGAGAGACACTTGAGGATCAGGGTTGCGCGGGCATTAGATAAACTACTAATAACCTGCAAGAGCCTCAGGCAAACGCAAAATGGGGATAGCTAATGATTCAACCCTTGTGGGATTTAAATATCCATCATTTTGGTTATTAACACAGATATTTGATCAGTAATTTTTAAGAGTAGCGCGCAACAGGACACCGGCGTTTCCATTTACGCACGGAAAGCGCGCACATTTTAACGCGTTGGACTTCTGTTGTTTTTGACGAGCCTTACAATGGGACACCCGAGCAACACATCGCACGGATCGGTTAACTCATCAGACCCGTACGGACGCGATGAAGAGGTCGCCAAAATCGAGATCGCGGTCCTCAGCGTCACCTTCGCGGTCGCCGTGATCGGGAACTGCAGCGTCCTGGTGGCCATTCACAACACCAAGAAGAAAACGTCGCGAATGCACCTGTTCATCAAACACCTGAGCCTGGCAGACCTCGTGGTCGCGTTTTTCCAGGTCCTTCCACAGCTGTGCTGGGAAATAACCTTCCGTTTCTACGGGCCGGACTTTCTGTGCCGGATCGTGAAGCACCTGCAGGTGATGGGCATGTTCGCGTCCACATATATGATGGTTATGATGACTCTAGATCGATACATCGCCATCTGCCACCCTCTGAAAACCCTCCAGCAGTCCACCAGGAGGTCCCACATCATGATCGGGGGCACGTGGATCAGCAGCCTGGTCCTCAGCACCCCCCAGTACTTCATCTTCTCCCTCAGTGAGATCCAGAACGGGTCTGAGGTGCTCGACTGCTGGGGCCACTTCATCCAGCCCTGGGGACCCCGCGCGTACATCACCTGGATCACAGCTGGGATATTCCTCATCCCCGTGATCATACTAATGACCTGCTACGGATTCATATGCCACAGCATCAGGATGAACATCAGATATAAGACCAAGAAGACTCCGAGTGATGGCGCGCACAAGAACGGGCTGATCGGGAAGAACTCCGTGAGCAGCGTCACCACGATCTCCAGAGCGAAGTTACGCACCGTCAAGATGACCTTTGTCATCGTCCTCGCTTATATCATCTGCTGGGCGCCGTTCTTTACCGTGCAGATGTGGTCGGTGTGGGACAAGAACTTCAGCTGGGCTGGTGAGTGAACCTAACCAACATGTTGGGAAACATCAATGCATTTTATGCAGGCAGAAAACACATGTTTTCCACATGTGGAAACTGTTGCAAAACCACATGTTTCCCATGTGCAAAGTATGTGTTCCACATGTGTTTGTGCTATAATCGCGTCCATAGCATTCAAATATAATATTTAATGAACAAACATTATTATATAATGCAGATTAACATATTAATATATTCAAAGAGTTAAAAATGTAATGCACATTTTATTTTCATGCATATTTATATTTTAACTATTAAATATGCAGGGTAACACTTTATAATAACTTTCATCTAATTTTAATATATTTAATTTAAGAATAAATGTCATGTTGTATAATGCTTCACATTACAATTGAATATCATTAAATATGTAGAATTAACAAAGAAAATTTAATTATTTTGTTCATGTTTCATATTTGCATATACTGGATTGCAAAGTGAAATGTGCAGTTGTGCTGATATGACCCTAAATATGCTGAACACATATATATTATTAAAACTATAACTTTAGTGTTACTAATATATTTTTGTAGTCTGATAAACACATCACTGTAAAAAGTTATGACAATATGTTTTTACATTGCTTGAACTGATCAAAATAAGTTAAGCAATTAAAAAATATATATGTTATATAAGATTCAACTCATGTTTTTTAAGCCAGGTTTATGTTAAGTTAAAATGACTTAAACATCCAAAGTTGAATCGTTTATTTTCTGTATCAAATTTAAATAGAAAACATTGAAATCATGAGGCATTAATGTGATAACAATCAAAATGTCCCCTGCACATTTAAATACATTTTAACCAAAAATCTTAATAAAAAGTGCATATGTATTGTATTGTTTTAATATAATAAAATGTGTGCCAGTGCATTCAAAATCGCAGCATGTTTGTGAAGCTTAAATTTAATGAGCAACAAATGGCAGCTTATGGAAAGAAGTGATAATGCGTTAAATATAGTCTCTCTGATATGATTATAGTGATCATTTGAGAAATGAAGTCATGAGACCAGAATAGAGCGTCCAAGCAGAACATCTGCAGAGGCTTTATGATGTGTAAATCTGTCAGTCCACATGAGGTAATGGGATGTTTATTTAACCCAATTGCACCCCATCTTCACCTAATAGTTCGAGACAAATGGCTTCAGTCGAAAAACAAGTTATTAGTTTAGCCATATTTATTTGTACTAATATCTGACACTCCAGTAGGCATAGCACCTGGTTAAAAATGACTAAAAACTAAATGAAAAAAAAAACTTTATTTATTTTTACATATATATATATATATACAGTCAAAAGTTTGGAAACAGTACTATTTTTAATGTTTTTGAAAGAAGTCTCTTATGCTCATCAAGCCTGCAGTTAAAAAAACAAAAAACTAAAAAAAACAGTAATATTATGAAATATTATAACAATTTAAAATAATGTTTCTCTTTTTTAATATACTTTAAAATGTAATTTATTTTTGTGATGCAAAGCTGAATTTTCATCAGCAAGTACTCCAGTCTTTGGTGTCTTATGATCCTTCAGAAATCATTCTAATATGATGATTTGATACTCAGTTATTATCAATGATGGAAACAGTTGTGCTGTTTAATATATTTTTTTGGAATACTTTTTTCAGGATTCATTGATGAGTAAAACGTTAACAGCATTTATTCATAAAAACAGCATTTATTCAAAATAAAAACATTTCTAACAATATAAATCGTTACCATCACCTTTTATCAATTTAACGCATCCTTGTTGAATTAAAGTACTAATTTCTTAAAAAAAAAAATAGTTATTGTTCCCAAACTTTTGAACGGTAGTGTATATTGTTACAAAAGATTTCTATTCTAAATAAATACAGTTCTTTTTAACTTTTTATTCATCAAATAATCCTGAAAAAAGTATCTCAGGTTATAAAAAAAATATTAAGCAGCACAACTGTTTCCAACATTGATCATAAATCAGCATATTAGAATGATTTCTGAAGGATCATAAGACACCAAAGACTGGAGTACTTGCTGATGAAAATTCAGCTTTGCATCACAAAAATAAATTGCATTTTAAAGTAGCCTATATTAAAAAAGAGAACCATTATTTTAAATTGTAATAATATTTCATAATATTACTGTTTTTTTTTTGTTTTGTTTTTTTAACTGCAGGCTTGATGAGCATAAGAGACTTCTTTCAAAAACATTAAAAATAGTACTGTTTCCAAACTTTTGACTGGTACTGTATATATATATATATATATATATATATATATATGACTCTTGAAAAATAAAAATGACACTGTGTAATATAATTATTGTATAAAGCATATATAGTTCCGCTCCTGGATGCTGATTGGCCAATGCAGTGACTTTAGAATCTGATTGGACGATGCATGTTCTAAAGTGTTGATACAGTGTTACATTCTATATTAATTGCCATTGCTATGTTGCTTGCCAACAGAGAGACTAATGAACCGTGTTACTTGTGGAAAGGATTATTTTGATTATTAACATTAAAAGGACATCGGTGCATTGAACGATTTAGCTTCAGGTGTTGTTAATACAATCAAACCAAAAATTATTCAGATATCAGATTTTTTCTGTTTTTTTTTTTGTTTTTTTTTACTAGTGGGTGCAGGACACTATATGTTTAAGTATTTTAAGTAAACTGACATATTATACCCAAAAATTCTTCATACAGTGTCTACCAGTAAAATTTATACAAATTTGGGGCCATAAATGATTCAGACACTTTGAGCTGATCATGTTTTGCTGAAGTGTGTTTTCTTTAATTGCTAATGCTCTTTTTACACACAGACTGAACAAAATGAAGCATTGCTTGGTCACTGGTTGAGCTAAACTGGTATTATCTAATTGTGTAGTTAAATTTAACAGCTGACAGATATTCAACATAATTCATGTGTGAGACAGTCTAACAGAAGGACGGACAAAACCAGTCAAATATCAGCTGAGTTCTGCTCATATTTTATCACCGTTTTCTAAACTATAGCGAATAAACTGTGATAATGTGAGAAATGCTGCAGGCGTCTGAATAAACGCTGGTGTGTGTGTTCGTGTGTGTGTAGACTCAGAGAACACGGCGGTCACTCTCTCTGCGCTGCTGGCCAGTCTGAACAGCTGCTGTAACCCGTGGATTTACATGGTTTTCAGCGGACATCTCCTGCACGACTTCACACACTGCTTCCCCTGCTCCCATCAAATCCAGCAGAGCTTCAGGAAAGAGGATTCGGACAGCAGCTTACGGAGAAACACACTGCTCACCAGGATCACCAACCGAAGCCCCACGTGCAGCTCGGGAACCTGGAGAGACCTCGATCAATCCCCTAAATCTGACCGATCGGCTCCGGCTCCGGCTCCGGCCGGGACGTGATAACCCTGGGAATGTGTCTTTATTAACCCTACTTTATTGATAGTTCGATAATGTTTTTGACTTTATTGATCTTTATTGATCAGCACTTTGGTGAGACTCTCGCAGACTCTCACAACGGGTCGAGCTCTGGATGAGCGGAAATACACGAGCTTCATTTAAGCATCAAATGTTTCTCTTAAGGGGTCATCGGATGGAAAATTCACTTTTACATGGTGTTTGCATATAAATGTGGCAGTGTGTGGACACAACCACCATACAATGAAAAAAATCCATTCACTCCTTTTTTTTTAAAACCTCAAAAAGCTTAAACACTCTCAATAATAAAGCCGTTTGGAGCAATATGATGTCATATTGCTCATGCTCCGCCCACGACCGCTGACGGACTGTCCCGTATTAGCATATTTCCCTTATTAGCATATTTACGCCCTCAGCCATTTGTATACTGTCTGCCAAGGCATCACTTTACGTGTCTTGTGTGGACACCCCCGATGGAAGAGAGGTGGGGGGGTGGGTGGGTGGGGGGGCAGTTGCTCATTATCATTTAAAGAGACATGCACGAAGGATGGGGGGGGGGCAGTTGCTCATTATCATTTAAAGAGACATGCACGAAGGATGGGGGGGGGCAGTTGCTCATTATCATTTAAAGAGACATGCACGAAGGATGGGGGGGGCAGTTGCTCATTATCATTTAAAGAGACATGCACGAAGGATGGGGGGGGGGCAGTTGCTCATTATCATTTAAAGAGACATGCACGAAGGATGGGGGGGCAGTTGCTCATTATCATTTAAAGAGACATGCACGAAGGATGGGGGGGGCAGTTGCTCATTATCATTTAAAGAGACATGCACGAAGGATGGGGGGGGGGCAGTTGCTCATTATCATTTAAAGAGACATGCACGAAGGATGGGGGGGGGCAGTTGCTCATTATCATTTAAAGAGACATGCACGAAGAATGGGGGGGGGCAGTTGCTCATTATCATTTAAAGAGACATGCACGAAGGATGGGGGGGGCAGTTGCTCATTATCATTTAAAGAGACATGCACGAATGATGGGGGGGGGGGGGCAGTTGCTCATTATCATTTAAAGAGACATGCACGAAGCAGGTCGCTGTGAACAGAGTTGTTTTTGAGGAGGTAAAAGGATGTTGTTTTACACAACCATTGAGGAATTTTAACCAAAGTATGTTACAAACTTTACATGAAGACCCTAAAGAATTACACCAACTTGTGGAAAATGGGCATCTGATGACCCCTTTAAATCTAAAAATGGAGTCATCCAGTAAGAGTACAGAGTATATGGAGAACAGCTCGGATCATTTGATGAGAAATATTTGACTTTTTATTGCAGTTTGAGACATTGTTGAGGTCTCTTCGGAAACTTTCTGAAGTCTGTCTTTTTCTCTACTTCAGGTGAAGTCTTCATTGCTGTCGTCAGAGAGAAGTTTGAAATGATTAAGATGTTTTTAATGTTTTTGTAAGAAGTCTTTTCTGCTCATCAAGGCTGCGTTTATTTGATCAAAAGTACAGTAAAAATTCTGAAATATTATTACAATTTAAAACAGCTGTTTTTATATGTGAATATATGTTAAAGTGTAACTTATTCCTGTGATCAAAGCTGAATGTTCAGCATCATTACTCCAGTCTTCAGTGTCACATGATCCTTCAGAAATCATTCTAATATGATGATTTGCCGCTTCATATTTTTGTGGAAACTGTGATACACTACCATTAATTTTTTTTTTTTTAAAAAAGCTATTTTATTCAGGAAGGACGTATTAAATTGATCTAAAGTGACAGAAAAGCTATTTTGTAATATATTTAAAATTAATGCTGTTCTTTTGAACATTAAATCCATCAAAGAATCTTGAAAAAATAAAAAGTATCACAGTTTCCACAAAATATGAAGCAGCACAGCTGTTTTCAACTGTCTATAATCAGAAATGTTTCAAATCATCATATTAGAGTGATTTCTGAAGGATCATGTGACACTGAAGACTGGAGTAATGATGCTGAACATTCAGCTTTGATACACTTTACTGTATATTCACATAGAAAACAGCTGTTTTACATTGTAATAATATTTCACAATTTTTACCCTATTTTTTTTTCTTGGTGAGCAGAAGAGACTCTTTCAAAAACTTACCAGTAACGTATTTATAGTTGTTTATTGCATTGAAACGTTTTACAAAAGGCACCTGAGGTTGTGTAATGCGTGTATATTCACGCCGCCGCATGTCATGCTTAACAACTCTCAATATCTGCAGCCTTTCGCACCGTGTTGCTTATATATATATCATTGTCTATTATGGAAACAGTGGGAACATGGAAAACGCAGTAAATCTCCTCAGGGACTGCGGCACAATGAGTCCTGCGAGGCATTTCCTGAGATAAGCGTCTACTTAAGCCTGGCGCTCGGTGTGTGTTGGCCCAGACTACGGGACCCTCGTGCCAAAGTAAACCAGACACCTGCTGCCAGAGTCCAACCAGCGAGCGTTTCACATTCACAGGACGCAGAATATAGCACTTTCCAGAGAAGAAATGAATATTGCACTAAACAAACCATAGGAAACGGTCTGCTTATGAAATATTAACGTCACTTTGGCGGCATGAAACCTTCTGGGCATGACCCGTATCAGATTACTCTTATAAATATATGTTCACATGCATGTCTTTACTGTTTATGTGTCAGGTTTATGACTCTTTTCAGGTGTTTTAATGTAAGATATTACAGGCTGTTTATGTATATATTAAAGTTATGAATAAATGCACAGCTATAACAGAATATATTATTAAAATTTTGGGTAAAACATTACAATAAGGTTTTTTAGTTAACATTATTTAATGTATTAACTAACATGAACTAACCATGAGCAATACATGGGTTGCATTATTTGTTCATCTTTGTTAACGTCTTTGTTAACAGTTCATTGTTAGTTCACGGTGCATAAACTAATGCTAACAAGATTTTAATAAAGTATTAGTAAATGTTGAAATTAACATTAACAAAGATTAATAAATGGTGTATACGTGCAGTTCATTATTAGTTCTAACTAATGTTAACTAATGAACCTTATTGTAAAGTGTTACCAAATTTAGTTTGTGTACGTTCAGGTTTTGTTAAAGTCGATATTGAAATGCGTTTATGAAATTTTGAATGTGTTGCACCTCTCACAAATGTCTCGGTGTATCTGTGTGCCAAATACAATAAATCAAACCTTCAAGAAATGTTAGTTCTGGATCTGTGGCGACAAATGTGTTTTTAGCAACCGAGCCGTTCCTAGCGCTGCCATTCAAATGCAACTTTACACCACATTCAGCTTTAACTGGCTTTTATTAGCATGTTATTGTTGTACAAGCGTGACTGAAATGCTTTCAGAGAGATATTCGAACTGATGGAATATTGTTCCAGTGTTTTGATGAAAGATCAATTTCTGCTCCATTTCAAGCACCTGATGAAAAACTAAAAGTGGACTAATGACTCTATAATGTTTCTTCTTTGTACATGTTTGTGCAAATGCAGCGCCAGACTCTTCATCACAATGCAGATTCCCTACTAGGATCCTTTCCAAACATCCCATAATAGCTGGAGAGTTTCCTGTTTGTTTCCTGTTTAAGGATGCTTGTTCTCTCTCCAGAATTAACAACTTTTCTCCTTTCCAGTCCGTGAGTCCAGAGACGAGACAGCTGCGGTGTGTGTGAGTGTGTGTGTGTGTGTGTGTGTGTGTGTGTGAAAGAGAGAGAGAGAGTGTGTGTGTGTGTGTGTGTGTGTGTGTGTGTGTGTGTGTGTGTGTGTGTGTGTGTGTGTGTGTGTGTGTGTGTGTGTGTGAGAGAGAGAGAGAGAGAGAGAGAGAGAGAGTATGTGTGTGTCTGTGTGTGTGTGTGTGTGTGTGTGAGAGAGAGAGAGAGAGAGAGAGAGAGAGAGAGAGAGTGTGTGTGTGAGTGTGTGAAAGAGAGAGAGAGAGTGTGTGTGTGTGTGTGTGTGTGTGAAAGAGAGAGTGTGTGTGTGTGTGTATGTGTGCATTTTGCGTGTGTGTGTGTGCGTGTGTGCTTGCTTTTGTATGTGTGTGTGTGTGTGTGTGAAAGAGAGAGAGAGAGTGTGTGTGTGTGTGTGTGTGTGTGTGTGTGTGTGAGAGAGAGAGAGAGAGAGAGAGTATGTGTGTGTGTGTGTGTGTGTGTGTGTGAGAGAGAGAGAGAGAGAGAGAGAGAGAGACAGAGAGTGTGTGTGTGTGTGTGTGAGAGAGAGAGAGAGAGTGTGTGTGTGTGTGTGTGTGTGTGTGTGTGTGTGTGTGTGTGTGTGTGTGTGTGTGTGTGTGTGTGTGAAAGAGAGAGTGTGTGTGTGTGTGTGTATGTGTGCATTTTGCGTGTGTGTGTGCGTGTGTGCTTGCTTTTGTATGTGTGTGTGTGTGTGTGTGTGTCTGCGTGCGTATATTTGTGTGTATGTGTGTGTATATATCTGTGTGTGTGTGTGTGTGTGTGTGTGTGTGTGTGTGCATTTTGCGTGTATGCTTGCTTGCTTGTGTGTGTGTGTGTGTGTGTGTGTGTGTGTGTGTGTGTGTCTGCGTGTGTGTGTGTGTCTGCGTGCGTATCTGTGTGTGTGTGTGTGTGTGTGTGTGTGTGCATATCTGTGTCTGTGTGTGCATATCTGTTTGTGTGTCTGTGTGTGTGTGTCTGTGTGTGTGTGAGAAAGAGTTACAGTCTCCCAAGCTTCTCACATCAGACTCACATGTTCACATTCTCTCCTGCAACCTTTGACCTTAATGTGTTCCAGACGCACCATTAAACTGGAACAACAGAACAAATGATTTCGGATTGTAATGCATGTAAGTGTTCGGTGTCTGAGAGACGATGTTGAAGAGAAGTGATGTGAAAACGAAGACCACATTTTGTTTTCTTAATCATTTCCATGTAGTTTCCTGCTGAAAAATACAAACAAGGTTTGGTGGTCTTAGCTGGTTTATATGGTTTAGATGTTCTTTTGTTGTACACAAAATAAACATAAACAGTTCTTTCTATTCCTAATTTATCAGCATTATTGTTCCGTGCGGAATCTTTAACATCAAGGGAATCATTCCATTGGTTCTTTGTAAAAAAAAAAAAGGTTATTTTTAGATCATTAAAATGTTCTCATCTTCACACTAGGAAATAAATGCTTTATGAATATCTTTTACTTGTGTCTCGTTCAAATATTTGATGCTATTAACCCTCTGGTGCTGCTGACGTGGCGGTCAAATTATCAACTTATTTTATATTTCAATGAAATTAATGTACACTATTTTAGTTTTATAATGATTTTTTATTTCATATTTTGTATTTTCAGGGGATTTTATGGTACTAAATTATATTTATGGAATAGTTATGATCCATTTATTACCTGTTGTCATATTACCTGTTAAAAAAGTTTAAGTTTATTATTATGAAAAACACACAAAAATACTATTTTTAAATTTTATAAGACATATATATTTTCCTAAACATGTTTTACTTTGAATCTGTGAAAAACATTTTGTTCTAAGTTTGAGGTTGATATCTCAGTAAATGATCTTTCAGTGAGATGTTGTTCGGCTGCAGTACCGAACGCTTCCACTAGAGGAAATTCGCTTCCCATTCGTTTCCAATGCGCTCATTTTTGGCTGCGAATAACACAAGTCTGACTATTTTTGTCAGGACCATCTAACTTTTTCAAATCATGTCTATGATTTTTTTTTTTTTTTTTTTTTTTTACATAGCACGTGCCAAAAGCTTTACGAAGTTTCGTACCGTTACGATGAAGTAAAAAAAAAAAAAAAGTAAAAAAAAAAAAAGTAAACTTTTTTTGGTCAAAAATTACTAACTAAATGGCACCAAAGGGGTTAACCTGTCCAGCGATTTGATTTTCCTCAAAAGGGCTTATTGTATCAGCCTCATACCCAGTCAAAAACCTGCCAGAAGTTGCATAAAACCAATCAGATTAGTACCCTGCTCATTCAGAGTTCTCGCCTGCTCAGTGAGTTACTCTGGCGTCGAGTAATGATGCTCATTAAATATGCCCCTCTATCTGAGCTGCACCAATCACATCGGGTTATCTGATATAAGCGGGCCAGAGGCGAGATGAGACAGCGCTGTGACGTCGAAGTCATTAGTAAACATTGCAAGATGGCTATGGATGAACACCAGTTGTTTGAAACAGCTTTGGCCGCTACAATGAACGAGTTAGACTTGGCTTTTTATCTAAAAGAGGAACAGAAGACGCTGCTCAAATCGTTCCTTTGCAAGAAGGGCGTTTTTGCTGTTTTACTGACCGGATACGGTAAGAGTCTAATCTACCAGTTAGCTCTGCTGGTAGCTAAGCGTTTGGGGCTTGTTGTGATTGGTCGTAGTGTTATCCAATTGCGTGCAGTGAGATTTTCAAATACATGCTTGGTGCCGCCCCTCGAGCTGGCCGATTTTCATTAGTCACGCCAGACCATTAATCTTTCAGATTTAGGTCTGGATTTCCAGACTATCAGATTAGAGCTTGCCAATTAAAAAAAAAAAAAAAAAAAATCTAACAAGTAACCTTCTGAAACCATCAATCCAGGGATGCATCGTTGAAGAAATCAACTAGCGAGTCACGACTGTTTCACGAAACCGAATTGTCATAAAGTGGTAGTTCAACCACGTTGGTTTATGACGCCACGCATGTGTTGGAGTAATAACTTATTTTAATGAAACTGTTTGAGATCTAATTAACGCTCGATGTCTTGCTATAAATTACAGACATGACATCTGAGGACTATTTCTCATTTTTCTCAGTTATTTTGATTTATTTCCAGATTCAATCATAGGCTTGTTGTTCTTATAAAGCTCGTTCGCACATGCGCACTCTTCAAAAACGACGCTTTAAATCTCTTGACAAACTAAAATACGTAAATGACATTTGTATGTATTCTAAAGACACAGGTTGCACTGAATGTCATCTTGCTTATTTTGCTCAAGATAAGGATTTATTGAGTCCACATGTCATGCAACAAGAAACTGCTTCTAACCACGGGTCGAGATCTGTCTTTCAAACACACAACTCTGCGATGCTGTTTGTGAATGTTCGTTAGAATTATGGTTTCGGGAAACGCTGACTCGTTGAACTGCTGATATAACGACGGAACATAGTTGGCTAACGATGCTTTCGGGAAACGCACCCCTGACTAGTGGAAACCATCAAGTTGCCTGAGGCCGGTTTAATCAGTTCTGTTCTTCAGCAGGGTTATTCACGGCTCTCTGAGCTTGTCAAACACTCTCTCTTCAAGGTATCAAAGCAAACCAGGTTCCAATTAATATTTCCTGCAGCTATAATTTCTCATGTTCTCTTCTGAGCGATCAGATGTAATGAAACTGCACAGGTCTGGTTTTCTCTCGGCTCATTCCAGCTGGAGAAAGCCTGCAGTGTTTTTCCGGTGCCGAACGGTCCTTCGTTCCCAATTTGCTGACGCTGAATCCGAGACATTACTATGAAACATAAAGATCTGTCCCTGATCTGTCGCTGTGAACATATCGCATGCACAGTTTCTTCCTCAGGTCTGGGTTTACTCATAAAGGACACAGCATGAGCATAGTCTTGGGGATTTTATAGGGAAAGGAAGTTTTCTCTTTTATTTAAAAAGAAGAAGAAGTGGTTTTCGCAGTGATGCCATAGAAGAACCATTTTTAGTTTCCCAAAGAACCTTTCAGTGAAAAGTTTAAGAAAAGTTCTTAAAAGAACCATTTTTTCTAAGCTTTAAGAACATTTGAAAAAATAATCTTTTTTCCAGTATATTAAAGAACCAAGAACAATCGCTTCATTATGGAACCATCAATGCCAATGAAGAACTTTTATCAAAAATTACCGAATTTTTTTATTTATTTCAATGAAATTAATGTACTATAGGCTATTTTAGTTCGATAATGTTTTTTATTTAATATTTTGTATTTTTAGGGGATTTTATGGTCCTAAATTATATTTATGCTGTATTTGTAATCAATTTATTAATTTTTTGAGCATAGACCTGAAAATGTAATTTCCAACTTAAACTGTGGTAAATCTTGAATGCTTTAGAGCGACAGACTTAAGTTTAGTCTCTTTTCAAATACGACACTTGGCAGATTATTTCTGAAGTGAAAAAAGTTTTAAAAAAAGTGAACTTAAAAAAAGTTACAGAATTTTACGTTTATTGTTATGAAAAACCATGTTTTACTCTAAAACTGTGAGAAAATCACTTTCCACTATGAAATTCGTCTTCCATTCATTTCCAATGCGGTCATTATTTTTTACAGAGCCATTTAACCTGTTCGAATCATGTCCATTATTTATTTTTGTGTTCACATAGCAAGTGCCAAAAGTTTCATACCATTCCTAAAAACCAATGTACAATTTTTCGGTCAGAAATGAGAGCATCAGAGGCTTAAGAGTGAATGTTCAACAGGACGATCCGCTTCCAATCCATTGGCTGAGGATTCACGTCTGCATTTTTTCTTCCTTGCGTAAAGCACATTTCTGGCATGAAACCTCAAAACAAGTGGCTTTGATCACCACGTTTCCTCTCAGAATTAGTCAGTTTGACACTTTTGGGATCATTCCTGTTCTGCCGAACATGTTGAACTCTTTAGCTATTAATGAATGATTATGTTTTTGTTGTTATTAAAGAACACATTTCTATAAAAGGTAATATCAGACATCTGTTCTGATCAAACTCTTTATTAATTTTAACTTGATTATTTATGCAATTTTACAGGAATAGGCTGTCCTTCTAAAAAAAAGACAATAAAAATAGGATGGAAATGGGTATTTATTGACATAAATTGAAAAAAAAGCAGTGAAATGGTTCAATGATATTTTTATAAAATAAATATATTTTATATTTTATCCAATATTTTAAGACAAATATCCCCATTTTAGGGACATATAAATGTATTGCATTGTAGGAATGACCTAAAGTTTATGATCAATCTTAAAGCCACATTATAGATGCATACTTGATATTATGAAAGGTTGTTATAATATAAAGAGGGGGGAATTGGCAAAGTCTTGTTGCATTAATCTTAATTGTGCTATTTGTTATCAGACATCAGTAGGGAGGATCGTAACTCCATTATACTGGCTCACAAATGTGAAAGAAGCCCTTTAAATGCACATCTGGATTTTGAATACTGGGTTTCTGTCTTGTCTTGATGAAGATTAATTGCTTCTTCTGTTCAATATAACAGACTCCTTTCCATTCGCTCTTTCCAGATGAATCCGTCTGATGTGGCCGTTCCAGTACGTTCTGTATGTATAGATCTCAATCTGAGGTCTGTGATTGACTGAAATCAGGCAATATATCTTACAAAGTTAAGTTAATTTATTATGATATAAGCATAGATTATTTCAGACATGACAAGGAGCATGAAATCCCAAAACAAGGTCCAACCAGTGTTATATCACAATCCCACTATCTGACCCAAACCCAGGGCTCTGTACTCTCATAATATGAACTCCAGCTGTTATGAATATTAAGCGATCAGGAGACACCTCCATTGTGTTTGGACCAGCGTTACACAAGAGTCGACGCTTACACAAGCATCAAAGCTTTCGTAACCACCATCTTTTCCAGCTATTCATGTTGTTGTGGAAAATATTTCTCTTCCCCTTGAACTCATCTGTAGATGTTCTGAGCTCAGTGATGCGTTTGGGACATTAAGCTTTGATTTTCACTTGTTTACGCCACAGCGATCCCAGAGAAGGGCGGAAGGTTTATGTCACTTTTTTGTTGTGTGTAATTTATTAGAACTGTAAAATGTATTCCTAACCATGCCACTTACAAAGCACTCAGAAAACCATAGAAAGCACATAGCAATGCCCTAGCAACCACCCAGAACACTTTATTAACTGCATAGCAACGCCATAGTAACCACCCAGAACACATAAAAAAAAGTGCATAATGCCCTAGCAACCATCCAGAAAACTTTAGGAAACACATAGAAATACCCTAGCAACCACCCAGAATACCTTAGCGACTACATAGCAACGTCCTAGTAACCACCCCACATTTTTTTTGCAACAGCAACAACCTAGCAGCCATCTAGAAAACTTTATCAAAACAATACAAACCACCCAGAACATCTTAGAAAGTGCATAGCAACACCCTAGCAACCACCCAGAACACCTAGTGCATAGCAATGCCCTAGCAAACCATCTACTTTATCAAGCAAATAGCAACGCCCTAGCAGCAATACAGAGCACCTCACCAACACAGTAAAACCCCAGAACACCTTCGTAAATGCATAGCAACACCCTAGAAACACTTTAGCAAATGCATAACACCCTAGCAACCACCCAGAACACTTTATCAAGCACATAGCAATGCTCTTACCATCCAGAGCACCTTATCAACACAGTAAAACACACAGGACACATTAGCAAACGCATAGCAACACCCTAGCAACCACCCAGAACACTTTAGCAAATGCATAATAGTGCCCTAGTAGCAACCATCCAGAACATGTTATCAAACACAAAGAAACACCATAGCAATCTCCTAGAACACTCAAACAATTCACAATAAAAATCACTCAAAACACTAGCCCAGAGCAACACCCTAGCAACCACCCAGTACAAAGCACTGCCCTAGAAACCACGTAGCAGCGGTCTCTCCCAGTCTAAGTGGGTGGTTATCAGTCAGAATAAGTTTGTGGAAAACATGGTTTCAGGGTACAGACTAAGAAGCTGAAGCCCATTTGAAAGTCTTTCCCAAAGTTCCCTCCCCTCTGCTGCTCATTACAAACTCCCATTCCATAACAACAGGCCTTTTGTTATTCTTCTCCCACTGTTGCCGTGGGAAACGCTCATTAAGCAGCGTTCGGAATGTTGAGAAGGTCGTTGCAGTCGGAGAGTGATTGATTGAGTGACAGGAGGGAAGTCGGAATCAAATATTTATTCTTTGTGTACGTTAAACGGATGTCCCAGTGTGATAAATGAGCATTTCCCAGCATTCATTGCCAGCTATAATAACAGTCCCATCCTATAGTGGAACACAAACACATTTGTCTTTATCATATTGTATATTTGGAAACACTTTACAATAAGGTTCATTAGTTAACTACATTAGTCAGCATGAACTAATAATGAACTGCACTTACAGCATTTATTAATCTTTAATGTTAATTTCAACATTTACTAATACTTTATTAAAATCTTGTTAGCATTAGTTAATGCACCGTGAACTAACATGAACAAACAATGAACAGCTGTATTTTTATATAACATTAACAAAGATTAACAAATACAGTAGCAAATGGATTCCTCATGGTTTGTTCATTTTAATTAATATATTACCTAATTTTAACTAATGAACCTTATTGTAAAGTGTTACCGTATATTTTTACACAGCAAAAGCTGCTTCTGAGAGAATGTGTGCAATTAACCCGAGCAGGTCAGCAGATATTATATGATAAACTAAAACATCACATCAAAAACTTCGATCAGGGCCGTTATCTTCTCCCGTGGCCTCATGGGATAGTAAAGTACACACTTGTCACAGTAAACTGGCCTGTCAATCATCTTGTCACACTGGCCTGTCAATCATCTCGTCACAGTAAACTGGCCTGTCAATCATCTTGTCTTGTTACAGTAAACTGGCCTGTCAATCATCTTGTCACACTGGCCTGTCAATCATCTCGTCACAGTAAACTGGCCTGTCAATCATCTCGTCACAGTAAACTGGCCTGTCAATCATCTTGTCAAAGTAAACTGGCCTGTCAATCATCTTGTTACAGTAAACTGGCCTGTCAATCATCTTGTTACAGTAAACTGGCCTGTCAATCATCTTGTCAAAGATAAAATCCTCCACATTTAATTTAATTTCATACAGTATCGAAGAGAAACACGTTGATCTGCAGTCTTGTGTCTTTCATGCGGAGACTCTCCTCATATTAATGCATTATTAATGATGCATTTAAAAGTTAATGGTCAAACGGATCTTTTTAAAAGTCCACATTGTTATTGCAAATGAAATATGACACCGATATTTTATCAGGTTAAACTTTGATTAGTCACTCAAACCTTTATCTAAAACCTTATCCGACATGTTTTGTAGTTTTTTAACACTCGTGTTTGCAGTTCCTCCTCCAAAGTGCAATGGATTGTGGGTAATATTAGCCTTTATAGTGAACACAGATCCACACTTCGAAAATCCACTGGAAATAGTAGATCATCCGAGGACTTCTGGCATAATCTTTTCAACATATATGCTTTAGGACACACTTATTCTAATCTCACACACTGTTTAGTATGGATAGCGTGAACATTGAGACGCAGGGACAGTGTTTTTCGCCTACTATAGGCTTTAGCATGAGATATAGCGCATGCCATGGAAACCTAAATTAAGTCATTCTTTATCGCACAAAAAGTCCTTTAAATGTAAATGAGGCTCATTCTGGACTCACAAATGATTAACATGACGCTTTTCCCGCTCAAAGAAAGCATGCTGTAAATAAACGTTTATTTCAGCTTTGTAGATATCTTCATAAATGATCGCATTTGCATGTTTGTTTATATATGATTTCAGATTGTAGGCTTAAACACTGTATGTAAATAAACCACATCAACAACGTGTGCAATTCATTAGTGAACTCCCTCCTCAGACTGCAGAGCAAACCATCACATTTAAACCCGTGTTTGTTGTCGAAATGACATTTTCCCTTGAGTCTGTGTGTTAATAAACTGGCAGTGTGTGATCAAACCAGCGCTGTGCAAACAACACACACATTAAAACATCACTAAACAACACGCCTGACCTTTCCAATCCAATTACACTGAGAAATGCCGGTCTCGAGTCCTCATGCTCACTGACCCGCTGACAGACGGGTGGAAGTCTGTCCTGATCTCAGAGGATCTGGATTCGGGACGCTGGTCTTGGATCAGTCATCTGGAAAGAATTAAGGATTTCTTTCTGTTTTGTAGCGTGTGAACAGCCAGATGATGGTCGTGACGTCATATAAATGATGGTGAGATTTTGTTGGATATATATTTAATCTCCATCTAGAACATTCCAAAAATATGAAGTCACTCCATAAATAAAACAAACATTTTTAGCTTAATCATTGCATATCTGCTGACATTTAAAGCGTCAAATGCTCATTTGTTTTGGCATTCTTACCTTTTTTTTAGTGTCTTTGGGTTGCCAGTCATGCAGATTCAGTCCTGTCACCCGCTGATCTGAAAAGTCACATCGGTATGGCAAGCCGTTTTAGCTTAAATTGTACCCAGCGTTACTCGTCGTAATTGCATTTTTACTAGTAAGAATTAAATTAGAGAGCTCTACAATTCAATTCTTACTAGTAGCAATTACAATTAGAGAGCTCTACAATTCAATTCTTACTAGTAGCAATTACAATTAGAGAGCTCTACAATTCAATTCTTACTAGTAGCAATTACAATTAGAGAGCTCTACAATTCAATTCTTTCTAGTAGCAATTACAATTAGAGAGCTCTACAATTCAATTCTTTCTAGTAGCAATTACAATTAGAGAGCTCTACAATTCAATTCTTACTAGTAGCAATTACAATTAGAGAGCTCTACAATTCAATTATTACTAGTAGCAATTACAATTAGAGAGCTCTACAATTCAATTATTACTAGTAAGAATGCAATTGCAGAGCTCTTTAATTCAATTATACACTGAAAAAAATGATTATGACCCCTTGTAAATGTTACATGTTTTTATCTGGTTAATTTCACTGATTATAATGTGTTATTTAATCCTACTTATTTTTTATTATTAATTTTCAAATTCACTGGTCTTGTTTAAAACAAGTTAATTTCATTCAATTAAAAGTAATTAGAAAAAAATAAGTTTAATTTAATTTCCATATACACTGTCAAATGAATACGCTATATCTACTCAATAAAATTGTGCAGATTACAAGCAATATTATTAATTAAATTTAACACATTAGAATTGAGTAATAATTAATAAAATTAATTCCTTAAAAGTTAAATATTTAACAATTTTTAAACAAAAATATCTGAATAACAGACAGACGTCAAAGATGAATTAAGAACTATTTATTTTGTATTGCCAACATTGAAGACACCTGATGTTAACAAGCAGAATCACTGAAGGAGAAAACTGTAATGTTACAACCGTAATTTTAAGTTACCATCATGGGGATCAGTGTGTGTTTTAGTTGGGCTCTTTACCCTGAAACCATTAACTTTAAATTTTGTTTGGCTGCTGTACCTGAGTTATAACAGCCAGATGAACAAAGAGAAAAGGTGATCTGATGGTGTTGGTGTTTTAACATAATCATTACTTCACAATCATTTGACCTGAAACACTGAAACCGATCACCTCTGAACATAAGCTCATTATTTATTCATGCAGCAATGCATGATGGGAGCCATGAATGAGTTTTGATTAGTGGCACCCAGAATGCACTGCAACATGCTTTATAAATGTCTCCATTGTTGAGATTCACAGGCTGATTCTTGAAAAAATTTAGTAAATTCAACTTAAAATAGTTTAGCTAAAATTATGAATATTATTAATCTGAAATTACTTATAAAATATAAGTACAACCAATTTACAAAATATAAGTACACTCAACTTAAAAAATATATCTGGATTTAGATAAATTTATTTCGTGCAACCCCTTGACGTAATAAAATTAAGTAAATTCAACATAACATTTTTTTCAGTGTAGAGCTCTGCAATTATACATATCTTTAATTCATTTTTTTACTAGTAAAAATTCAATTAGAGAGCTCTACAATTCAATTATTATTACTAGTAGCAATTGCAATTAGAGAGCTCTACAATTCAATTATTACTAGTAGCAATTACAATTAGAGAGCTCTACAAATGATTTTTTACTAGTCTTATTTACAATGGAATTAAGGCAAATCAAATGAGTTGAAATTGCACAAATCACAATAAAGCGAAGCGTCATTTTGGATCAGCTAACAGAAATAATATTAATCTGGGAAATGTATATAAATTACATCCCTTTGTACCAATTAATTGAATTATAATCAAAGCTCAAGTACTAATCGTCATTAAATCAGGTTTCTAATTCAAGCAAGATAGCTTCATGTTACTTTTTTGGCTTAACTCAATGATTTCAAGTTAAAAGAATGTGTTATTAATTGTTCAGGAGACTTGTTAATTGTTCTATTATGTTCCATATTATGGCAAGCCGTTTTAGCTTAAATTGTACCCTTAAACTCGGACTCGTCGTAATTGCATTTTTACTAGTAAGAATTCAATTAGAGAGCTCTACAATTCAATTCTTAATAGTAACAATTCCAATTAGAGAGCTCTACAAATGAATTTTTACTAGTCATACAGTATGTCTCCATTGACTTCCATTCATTTTTAATTACGGAGCTCTACAATTATACATATCTTTAATTCATTTTTTTTACTAGTAAAAATTCAATTGTAGAGCTCTGTAATTGGAATTGTTACTAATAATAATTGAATTGTAGAGCTCTCAAATTTAATTCTTACTAGTAAAAATGCAATTATGACGAGTAACGCTGGGTACAATTTATGCTAAAATGGCTTGCCATACATCGGTCATGAACATTTGTGTCTCAGCCGAATCCAATCGTTTAGTCTTTTAAATAAATTTGACTTAAAAAGTATCTCGAAAAAGGCATACATCTAAAAAGCCTTGTCAAGATTACTCAAGATAATACACACACCAGATTTAATTGTAAAAAAACTTGTTTACAACAAAATTATATTAATAAGTTACTCAAAATATTTAAGTAAAGTACCAGACAATGTAGTTTCTTTTTTGTTACAATTACAATGAGTCATTTTTCTCAATGCATTCCTGCGTCGAGTTGTGTGTGGATTGTGTGTCCTTTACCAAATGTACACACTGATGGTGTGTGATAATAAAATAGTTTGAAATATAATGTGGGTTTTGTTCTCTTGAGATGGCAGAAAATCTCTCCTCCACACATTTGAGGAACGGCTTCGCTCTTCTTCATCAAAATATCAACACACGGTTTTAAGGTTAATTGATCTAATTTAGAAATCCGTGGCGTTGCATTAAGTTTTTGAGTCTGTTTGTCAATGAGGGATTTGTGGAGGAAAATGAAGTCAATAGTTGAACTGGCACAGACGGTTATTATTTTTTAATCGAACACTCATTGTAATTCACACGGTTGTTATTTAAAGCTTCCATGAGGAAGATGAACATTCCACACATATTTGCTATTCATTACAACCTACATTTGTCAGAGTTATTGGTAGCCTAAATATGATCATAGATGGCTGTGAAAATAACTCTGCATTGTTTATCCTTTTGATCTTTCATTTAAAAAAATGCACAAAAAATCTACCCTTTCATTGAAGTAAAATAATTAAAAGTGTGGGGAGAAATCACATTATGAAATAAATTTTCCAAAACGTTGGCCATAATTATTGGCACCCCTAGAATTTGTAGTATATTCCCATTATAATGAGTTGTTCATTTTAACCTTAATAATAGCAGCTGACAGGTTTCCCTGTATGTTTCCAGCATTAGTTGAGAGATTTGAATATCAGGCCCTTCTGTACCTGATATTTAGCCAAATTAATCGATATTGAATCAAGATCAGAACTGAATCACAAGCTTCTGAATCCGAGCTCAACTCAAAGGCTGGCAGCGGTACAGACCCATTTAGTTTAGCAGAGCTTTAATCTGCGAGATGAATTTCCAGTGATTTGTTTCTTTTTAATAAACATGAATCCATCCAAAACATCCAGAAAGAATGATAGCTATAAACAGCCGGGCAGGATTAAAATACACACTTTTTCACATCGGACATGACAGATCGTGGCAGAGAGCAATAAAACTAACCAATGATCCAATCCGAATCTTAAATATTGACTTATTAGTCCATCCACAGGATTAACATGTAGGCCCTACTGTACTGTACCTGATATTTAGGCCCTACTGTACCTGATCTGATGGATTATCCTATCCTTATTATGAAGGTTAATAATTTTAATAAAAGCTGACCTATGTCAAACCCTTCACACTCAGTCTGTGATCTGTTCAATAGAGACAGTGAGTATTTGTTCTTAGGAAACACTGACATCTAGTGGCCACTATGAAACATGACAGCACTTTATTTTTTTTTTACTTTAAAAAAAAAAATCATCATAACAGTAAAGTATACAGAGGCCTATTTGCATTACATAAGAAAAAAGTTTATATGTTATCTTTATTAATTAACTTTCAGTTTAATTAAGCTATTTGTTCTTCGGAAACACTGACATCTGGTGGCTACTATGAGACATGACAGCGCTTTATTTTTTATTTAAATAGGCCCATTTGCATCACACAAGAAACAAGTTTATATGTTATCTTTCTGAATTAAATTTCAGTCTTTTCTTCACACAGATGTGGAGAAATATAATGCACACACCTTTTTTTGAAAGCGCCGCATGTGTTTGAACAACACCAGGGTGAGTAAACACTGCTTTTCACCAGATAACCCATTCCTGTGAGTGTCTGTGTTGCTTTGGTTGTTGAGGTGATTACCGGCTGATCTGTGATTCATGTTAGCCAGATAACAGCTATAACAGATGGCATATTCCTGTCATTCTGCACAAATCCCATAATCCCCTGGGATTATTGAAACAGTTGTTGAGTGTGATGTTGTTTCAACAGTTCAGCATTGAACACACAATATTAAATCAGCTAAAGTTGGAGAGATAAAGCACTTTTTAAAGTCTGATATGCATGCGTAAATCATCATTTTGACATGAGTTTATATATTTGCTGACACAGTGTGGGTCAAATAATATTTAAGAAATATTAAATTATCTACTATACTGATTATTAAAAGTAATTCCTCTTGTTCATATCTGTTATCTAACACTTAAAATATTTAAATTATACTCTGTTGTGGTGTGTTTTGTTGATTCCTGAACTGATATAAACTGCATTTCATGGAAAAAATAAATATTTATGATATTTTTTAGCACTTTTTTTTACAGTGTCATTGTTAAATGTCACATGTTGTTGCTAGTAATAACTATTAATTATGCATAATTACATGAAACTAACCCTAAACCAAACCCTTACCCTATAGTAAGTACATGTTGTTAATTAATATTACACTGAAAAAATAAATGACACCTTAAAATAAAGAGTAACCTAATAAAGTGTAGCCTAACCCTTTATTTTGCACTAAATAATATTAGCATGCACTAGGGTCGGATTAAGGTTTGGTTTAGGGTTAATTATGCATAATATTTTGCAACATTAATACCTTTCACTGGGATTTACCATGGTATAGTGATCAGTACTTTGACTTTCAGTGCCATATTTATAGGTGTGTGTTTTATTGCTGGTGTTGTCTGTGTGTATTCTCTCTGTTTGTGCTTCTTTTACGTTAATACACTGTTTGGTTGTGTCTTTATTGGGATTATTTGTAGGATGGATGCCTGTGTTAGAGAGGAAGTGAGGGAAGTGTTTGTCTTTTGATTTCTTTTACTTACACTGCAAAAAATGCTTTTGTTACTTAGTATTTTTGTCTTGTTTCTAGTCCAAATATCAAACATTTCTTAAATCATGATGCATTTACTAAAGTAGTAAAATGACATTAGATATTGTGAAAATGAATCAAAATGAAGTGAGTTTTTGCTTAAAACAAGCAAAATTATTTGCCAATGTGGTCAGAAAACTAATATTGGTTCTGTTTGAGTTAAGATTATTTTTCTCACCGCATTGGAAGATCATTTAGCTTGTTTTAAGCATGAACTCGCTTCATTTTGATTAATTCACAGGACACAATATCTTATGGTATTTTACTCATCTAGTAAATGCATGTTGATTTAAGAATTTTTAGATATTTGGACTGGAAATGACAAAAATACTAGGTAAGAATAGCATTTTTTGCAGTGTAGGCAAGTTATTTCTATAAAAAACCTAAGAATTTATTTTGTTTGTTATTTTGGTCGTTCCCCTCCTGAAGTCCTATCTTTATATCCCACTGATTATGTACAAATAAAACCTGTGAAATGTTTTTAATTTACAAACTAGTGTCCTTGTAATGTGTGCTTGTCCTGGGACCTGGAGACCTCTCTCTCTCTCTCTCTCTCTCTCTCTCTCTCTCTCTCTCTCTCTCTCCCCCCCCCCCCCCCCTCTCTCTCTCTCTCTCTCTCCCCCCCCCCCCCCCCTCTCTCTCTCTCTCTCTCTCCCCCCCCCCCCCTCTCTCACTCTCTCTCCCCCCCCCCCTCTCCCCCCCACTCTCTCTCTCCCCCCCCTCTCTCTCTCCCCCCCCTCTCTCTCTCCCCCCCCCACTCCCCCCCCCCCCGCCACTCTCTCTCTCCCCCCCTCTCTCTCTCTCTCTCTCTCACTCTCTCTCCCCCCCCCCCTCTCTCTCCCCCTCCTCTCTCTCCCCCCCCCCTCTTTCTCACTCTCTCTCTCTCTCTCTCTCTCTCACTCTCTCTCTCTCTCCCCGCAACTCTTGTTACTTCTATAGACCTGAAACAGATGTAAAGATATATATATATATATAAAAACACGGTACAATGTCTAAGAACCAAAATACTTATTCCTGATGGAGATACTGAACGTGAACGTTTTTTTTTTACACATACATATAATAAGGAAGCAACATAAATGTGAGGGTCAAAGTCACCAATGACCAGTGACGTCATCCAGGGTTCAGTTCCGTTCAGTGACTGAAGGTGCGCGCTGCGTGTGTTCACCAGCGTTCAGTGCGCGTGCCTGTGACCATCACCATCACCACCACTATCATCATCATCATCATCATCACCACCAACCAACATCATCATGATGATGACACGCGTGCGGTCCGCGGTCTCCAACATCATCGGCGGCATCATGGCTTCGGGCTCCAGCGCGACCGAGGCTCACCCGGATCTCCCGGCCCGGTTCCGGTACAGCAGGCCGGATTTCCTCGCGCTGTCCCCGGACGAGGTGGAGTGCTCTGCGGATCACATCTCCAGACCCATCCTCATCCTCAAGGAGAGCAAGCTGCCCTGGGCCGCCGGTTACGCGGAGTGAGTACGCGGATGCTGCGGCGTGTGTGTGTGTGTGTGTGTGTGTTCGTTCTCATCATGATGAGAATAATCACATGAGAGTTTTATGAGAATCACATGAGGAATAGAGAATGCAAGATCCATGACACGCATCCATACTTTCATTTCCATCCATGCAGGTTTAGCTAGGGCGCATGCGCGCATTTTGCGCATTATATCATAATCTGATTCTGATAAACTGTCATGTCGGCGATTAGAGCTGATAGTTGTAAGCATGCAGGTGTGATGTTGTGTAAAGTAGGCTAGCACCCTTTCTCTTTTGTTTGTTATAATTTACTTTTTGAAATTTTTAAAAAATGTATTTTACTAATATTTTATTTTACTTTATTCTTAGTTAAAGAATGTATATATTTAATTTATTTTTATTTAGGTTTTAGTAAAAAAAAAATTTTTCCATCTAATATTTCTATTTCATTTTATTTCAGCTTTATTTAAATTACCAAAATTTAAATTACCAAAATTACCAAATACTGCAATTTACAAGAATAACAACTACAATATGTAAATATATATTTAACCATTTAGCAATAGGCTAAGTGTAACATAATCTGTAGTCAGTGATTTGATTACATCATTACATCATCAATCTCTATACACTCCGATTTGGAACATCTTCAAGATGTTTAATTCACCTTTAACTCTCGGATACGAGACTCACTCACTTCCCTTCCTGATGTCGCTCTAGAGAAGTGAGATTGACAGGGAAAGAGCTCTCGATGCCGGGTCACATGACCAACTCTCAGGAGAACATGCACTGTTGTGTTTAACTGGAGCAGTTTATCAACCAGAACAATCTATCTATCTATCTATCTATCTATCTATCTATCTATCTATCTATCTATCTATCTATCTATCTATCTATCCAGAAGACAAAGTCATTTCCTCAAGAACACGCTGAAATAACATTTAAACAATGATTGGCAAAAACTCTAACCATAACTGAGTGGTTAATGTGTGTTTTTTAACCTTGAACCGACGCTGAAACCTGATTGGTTGGTGAGATATGTTGTTCCTGGAATCCAGTCACATTTTGTTCATAAAAAGCAGCATTTCCAGCAACAGGAGTGAGACGTCACAAATGTCCCTGAGGAATGATGTGTCTCCTCTCAGGACAGGCTGTTAACTGTGTGAATCCCATTAGATCATCATTAACTAATCAATGAAGATGCAGAAATCAGTTTCCGTGGAAACCCTGTTGTGATGTGGGCATTATCAGATGTTCATGAGTCTCGTGTGACTCTTCTGAGATGATGATGGCAGGGTTTAGGAGCTTGAAAAGCTTTGTTTGATGAAGACCTGATGAAGGTTTTTTATTGAAGGTCAATTCAATATTTTAAATTGTTCTCTGATATCTACATAGAAGGTATGTGGCTTAGGTAAGGGCCAAAATTCTCCAGATACGGTTTTACATGTCCATTTACAACCCTAGGATTTGTCCCTAGAATGAAATGGGTTGTTATTACCTTATTTGGAAGGGTCATGAATAATAATGTTGAGCTGTGCTCTGATTGGCTGTTTCACAGATTTGTACGCAGGAGCTGTGATGTACTCTGAAATACAAACGTGCAAAATAATCATACTTCAGTTCTCAAACCAAAAAATATTTTAACAAATTGACTAGATGCATTCGTTTCAACTTAAAGGTAGGGTATGGGATTTGCAAAACTCAAATGGTCCTACCTTCTTTCCTCCAATGCTGGCCCTGACTCCACCCATTTGAAGAACATGGACGCGCAATCATGCACGAGCAAAAACTCAGATGCGCGAGAGCGAGCCAGGCTAGCGTAGGTTGGAGTTTTTGCCTGACGCATGCGCACGAAGGGGTCACACGCGCGAGGAGGATGGGGGGAGGGGGATGGTGGGGATGGTACGACCGTTTGATTGACAAACTTACTGTCCAATGATTCTAGGTGGTCTTGGAAATGATTGGCTGGAGTTTTTCGAGTCCTGCCTGTTCCACAGATGATTAAATTGCTTAATTTTCATTTCAGTGCTTCTAACTCAGTGGCTGTAAGTGGGTTAGGAACAGGATTTCAAGTGATTTTGAAAAAATGGACAAAAAAGAGAATCACATACCCCACCTTTAAGCAAAATGAACTATTCCATCATCATTATGCCAAATGTTTGTCAGTGTGAAAGCCTCTTGAGTCTATCTGGGTTATCATGACATCAAAATGGACCGTTCTTATTTTTTTATGGAATATTGTAGTATTTATTAATTAAAGATTTAACCCTGCACATCACATGTTCCTGGTAATCTTGAATCAGAATATCTTCCCCACCCTTTGTAACAGCAACATCTCTTCTCTTCTCTTCTCTTCTCTTCTCTTCTCTTCTCTTCTCTTCTCTTCTCTTCTCTTCTCTTCTCTTCTCTTCTCTTCTCTTCTCTTCTCTTCTCTTCTGATGAGGGCGGGGCAACCTGTCAATCACATGAGATCCACCAATAGCAAACCACAACCATCCAATTCCCCACTGACAAAATCAAGCCCCGCCCACATTTGTTCTTGTTTGAGAAGCCATTTAACTCGGATATGCGTAACAATAGGGAAGAAAAGACTATCACAAAAAATATAAAGCACAGACCACACTGATTGGTCCCTAACTCATTCTGCTTAATGACCAGACGCGATGCGATTCCAGCGACAACCAATATGCCTGTCCACACAAGAAGCGACGCGACTACGAGATGCGTCAAAATCAATCAAAACCCACAGCCAATCAGAACAGTGTGTGGGTGGAGTCAGCCAATCAGAACAGCATGTGGGTGGAGCCAGCAAATCAGAACAGTGTGTGGGCGGAGCCAGCCAATCAGAACAGCGTGTGGGCGGAGTCAGCCAATCAGAACAGCGTGTGGGCGGAGTCAACCAATCAGAACAGCGTGTGGGTGGAGTCAGACAATCAGAACAGTGTGTGGGCGGAGTCAGACAATCAGAACAGTGTGTGGGCGGAGTCTCGCGGCGAGTGCGCGGCACCAGAGAGTAATCTTGACGGCACTCGCAAGAAAATGGATAAGCACATAATCAAATTCACAAATATTACACCATTTAAACATTATTAAAAATACATACTGAGTAACTAAAGCAATCTTTGTCAAAGAATACACTTGTTTGTTCACAGTTTGAACGTTCTTGTTTCCATTTGTTTAATTTCAAGATCTGAGGTGAATTATCCATTGTTGCTTTTACAGCTTCAAAGCTGGAGCACTAAATGATATTCAGAGTCACATGACACGCTTTTAATATTAAATAAAGCACATAAACAGTCTCTGAGATTATCATCGCCACACTTTGTGTTTGTTGTTCCAGTGCAACGTCACAGAAAAATAGAAACCGTTTCTAAAATAGAATTGTCACGTGTTGCCGTCGCGGCTGGTTAGGACACACACTCTGATTAACTTGGACAATAACCTTTTATCGTGTGTAGTTAGGACACGGTGTGAGGCTATGTCTACACTAGGGTTGGGTATCGTTTGAATTTTAATCATTCCTAATCAATTGAAAAGATACCTTTTATATCATTATATATATATATATGTCACGTTGTTAATGGGGAAGCTGTAGCTGTGATGATCTTCTGTGTCTCGACTCTACAGGGTGATCAATGCAGGTAAAAGTGCCCTGAACGAGGACCAGGCGTGTTGTGAGGTGGTGGAGCTCCGGAAGAGACCCGCTGACCCGTCCAGCCCCAGTTACACTCCCACCCGGAGACGTTCCTCTCTGCCCAGTGCTGACATACTGGAGACCATCGACAGCACGGTGAGGTTCACATCTGTACTGGGAGAAGGGCTTCCCACAGATAATGAGAGATGGTCCATAACACACTCAGGTTTTAAAGTTGTGCTATTTTAATTAAAGGCTCCTAGTTTTGTTTGGGATCTCCTACAACAGGTTTACACGCAATCAAGGTAAAAAAAACACTTCTTTACTTCTTTCTCACTGTGTCTAAACAATTCGATAAAGGATTCGGTCTCTCTAAACCCCGCATTCCTGAGAGCCTGCTCTGATTGGTCAGATGGCCCAGTCTGTTGTGATTGGTCTGCTCTGATTGGTCAGATGGCCCAGTCTGTTGTGATTGGTCTACTCTGCTCTGATTGGTCAGATGGTCCAGTCTGTTGTGATTGGTCTACTCTGCTCTGATTGGTCAGATGGCCCAGTCTGTTGTGATTGGTCTACTCTGCTCTGATTGGTCAGATTACCCAGTCTGTTGTGATTGGTCTACTCTTCTCTGATTGGTCAGATTACCCAGTCTGTTGTGATTGGTCTACTCTACTCTGATTGGTCAGATTACCCAGTCTGTTGTGATTGGTCTACTCTACTCTGATTGGTCAGATTACCCAGTCTGTTGTGATTGGTCTACTCTACTCTGATTGGTCAGATTACCCAGTCTGTTGTGATTGGTCTACTCTGCTCTGATTGGTCAGATTACCCAGTCTGTTGTGATTGGTCTACTCTACTCTGATTGGTCAGATTACCCAGTCTGTTGTGATTGGTCTACTCTTCTCTGATTGGTCAGATTACCCAGTCTGTTGTGATTGGTCTACTCTACTCTGATTGGTCAGATTACCCAGTCTGTTGTGATTGGTCTACTCTACTCTGATTGGTCAGATTACCCAGTCTGTTGTGATTGGTCTACTCTACTCTGATTGGTCAGATTACCCAGTCTGTTGTGATTGGTCTACTCTGCTCTGATTGGTCAGATTACCCAGTCTGTTGTGATTGGTCTACTCTACTCTGATTGGTCAGATTACCCAGTCTGTTGTGATTGGTCTACTCTACTCTGATTGGTCAGATAGCAGACAATACAGAATCACTTCTTTTTTTGAGAGACAATAACTAGACCTTTTCCTTCTACATTCACAAACATCTATATTACACACTACATGAAAGGTAAGCTGAAAAGCGTCATGGGGGAACTTTAAAACTACCACTTTAAAATTAGCATCTTACATTATCAGCAAATGACAATGAATAGGACCAGAGTATGAACAACAAACTGTATAAAAGTAACCCTACAGTGGATAAAAGTTGCATCTCTTCTTTCAACAATCGCTGAGATCAGATTATATATAAACAATGCTGAATAATGACAGAATGACTTGTGATTATTCACTACTCTACACACAGAGTAGACACACCTGGCTTCTCTCAAGGGTTTTTCTCCATTCTGTCACTGAGTTTTGTTTCCTCGCCACTTTCGCCTTTTTTGCCTTGGTCGCCATTGGCTTTTGGCTTTTGCTTAGTTGGGGACATTTAATTTAATATTCAACATTATTATTGATCTGCCTGCATTGACACTATATGAGAACTGGACTGAGCTGGACGATGACATCACGGTTTTCTCCAGAGCGGCTAGATATACAGTACAGGTCAAAAGTTTGGAAACATTACGTTTTTTTATATTTTTGAAAGAAGTCTCTAATGCTCATCAAGGCTGCGTTTATTTGATCAAAAATACAGAAAAAATATTGTGAAATATTATTACAACTTAAAATAATAGTTTTCTATTTGAATATACTTTCAAAAATAATTTATTCCTGTGATGCAAAGCTGAATTTTCAGCTTCATTACTCCAGTCTTCAGTATCACATGTGACATCCAGTCTATCACATGATCCTTTAGAAATCATTCTAATATTCTGATTTATTATGAGTGTTGGAAACAGTTCTGCTGCTTAATATATTTGATGAATAAAAGGTTAAAAAGAACTGCATTTATTCAAAATAAAAAAATATTTTCTAATAATTTAAATCTTCTTTACTATCACTTTTTATCAATTTAACACATCCTTGCTGAATAAAAGTATTGATTTATTTCAAAAAAAGAAAGAAAATAAATTACTGACCCCAAATTACTGACCAGTAGTGTATATTGTTGTTACAAAAGATTTCTATTTTTAAAACATTTGCTTCTTTTTTTTTTTTTTTTTTTTTTACTTTTTATTCATCAAAGTATCCTAAAAAAGTATCACAGGTTATGAAAAAGTATGAAGCAGCAGAACTGTTCCCAACTTTGATAATGAATCATCATATTAGAATGATTTCTAAAGGATCATGTGATAGACTGGAGTAATGATCCTGAAAATTCAACTTTGCATCACAGAAATAAATTATAATTTAAAGTATAATTAATTGAAAACCAATTATTTTAAATTGTAATAATATATCACAATATTACATTTTTTTTTTCTGTATTTTTGATCAAATAAATGCAGGCTTGATGAGCAGAAGAAACTTCTTTCAAAAACATTAAAAATAGTAATGTTTCTAAACTTTTGACCTGTGCTGTATATACATATAAATGAACTAAATTAATAACTTTTTTACAACAGAAATGAACCATCACTGAACTCCATTAAGCTGTGACTGTGACGCTGTTTTCTTCTAGAAACAAGCTTTGTTGCATTATTTTCCTGTTATCTCTGTAAAGCTGCTTTGAAACAATCTGTTGTGTAAAAAGCGCTGTATAAATAAAGGCGACTTGGCTTGATTTTTGTTCATAAATCTTTTTTTTTTTTTTTGTAAAAAATTTTTTGTTGTAAAAAGGTTTTTAATTTAGTTCATTTATATATATAGCCGCTCTGGAGAAAACCGTAATAGGACCAGAGTACAAACAACAAAGTGTATGAAATGAACCCTAATGTGGGTAAAAGTTGCATCTCTTCTGTCAGCAGTCGCTGAGATCAGATTATATGAGACCCTGGATCACAAAACCAGTCTCGAGTCGCTCGGGTTTATTTGAGGCAATAGCCAACAATACATTGCATGGGTCAAAATTATTATTTTATGGCAAAAATCATTAGGATATTAAGTGAAGATCATGTTCCATGAAGATATTTAGTAAATGTCCTACCGTAAATATATAAAACATTTATTTTTGTGAGTGAATGCAGCACAATCGCACACATAAATGCACAACTTTAAAGGCGATTTTCTCAATGTTTAGATTTTTTTGCACCCTCAGATTCCAGATTTTCAGGCCAAATATTGTCCATACATTAATTGAAAGCTTATTTATCCAGAATTCAGATGATGTATAAATCTCAATTTCAGAAAACTGACCCATGTGACTGGTTTTGTGGTCCAGGGTCACATTTATAGACCTTATGTAGCTCCGCCCCTTTTCAGCGCTGCGCTCGTTGTCTTTTGTCTTCCGGTCTGTATTTCCACAGCCATCTTGCATTTATGAATGAAAATCTCCATAAGACATCTGCTTCAAACATTATAATCCTCATGATAACTTTCGTTAACTTTACATCAAGTAAATCCACTTCACCAGCTAATTACTCTTTAACAGAGATGCCATAGAAATATACAGAGCGACCACAAAGTTCAAAAACAATATTCTAAAGATGTGTTTCTCTGGCGCATGAGGTCTATAAACAATGCTGAATAATCACAGAATGATTAGATGTTTTGTTTCTGCAGGAGGTGAAGGAGCTGGACTTCCACTACTGGGGTTTGTTTGATGGTCACGGTGGTCCTGGAGCTGCTGTTTTCGCTGCCAAGTTCCTCCACCTGCACATCGAGGAGCAGCTCCAGGAGATCCTGGAGATCCTGCAGAACCCGTCGCTCCAGCCGCCCACGTGTCTAGGCGAGGAGAACCCCGTACACCACCTCCCCCATCTCCACCTGTCTGCCGGAGGCTCCCAGCGAGGCCTGTCCCGGGCCGCCTCACTCAGGGGGGCCGCGGGGGCCCCGGGGTCCCCAAACACGACGGCCCCGCGCTTCTTCATGGAGAAGAAGATCAAACAGGAGAGTCTGGTGGTGGGAGCCATTGAAAACGCCTTCAAGGAAATGGTGAGTGTTTTTATGGATCAGGAATCTGGATCTCACTCGGCCACTAGATGGCAGGCTGAGATCTTATATGATGCATTCATATAAATCAAGGAGTCCTGAGGAAAATGATCATGGTTTCCAGAATAATCTGAAGCAAACCGTTTTCAACAGTGATAATTATCATGTTTCTTGAGCATCAGATCCTCATATTAGAGTGATTTCTGAAGGATCATGTGACACTGAAGACTGGAGTAATGATGCTGGAAATTCAGCTTTGATCACAGGAATAAATTACATTTTAACATATATTCACAGATATTTTACATTGTAAAGTTTTGCATTGATTTGAAATATCTTTGGGTTGAGTTGTCCGTGTGTGTGTGTGTGATCTCAGGACGCTCACATCGCTCGAGAGAGGTTGGTTTACTCTATCACTGGAGGATGTACTGCGCTGGTCGTGATGTATTTACTGGGAAAACTGTACGTGGCCAACGCTGGCGACAGCAGGTGAGGCTGAACATTACCAAACCACATCAGCGTTTCATAAAGCATAATTCATATATTCTTATTTAAGAGAGCTTATGTCTAGACTGAAGATATAGTAATGACTATATGACTATAATAATAATAATTTCAATAATACACACATTATCGTTCAAAAGTTTGGGGTCAGTAAGATTTGTAATTAATACTTATTCAGCAAAAATGCATTAAATTGATCAAAATTGACATTAATAATGTAACAAAAGTTCTTTTGAACTTTCTATTCATCAAAGAATCCTGAGAAATAAAATATATCATGGTTTCCACAAAAATATGAACTGTTTTCAACATTGATAATAATCAGAAATGTTTCTTGAGCATCAAATCATCATATTAGAGTGATTTCTGACGGATCATGTGACACTGAAGACTGGAGTAATGATGCTGAACATTCAGCTTTGAACACAGGAATAAATTACATTTTAACATATATTATAAATTGTAATAATATTTCACTGTATTTTTAATTAAATTAACTGGAATAGAAAGTAAAATAAATGTAGATTTTATTTTGCTTTGTTTTTAGCAGTATTGTCATTTTCTGTTCTGTTTTACTCTTTTCTTCTCTGGAAGATTCCACACAATCCATTTATTCAGTTTTGTGCAAATATATCAATTCTATTCTGTTATATGATGTTCTGTTAATCAGAGTAGAGTAGAACAGAGCAGAATATAACTGACAGACTTTAATTCTATTGTTATATGATGTTCTGTTAATCAGAGTAGAGTAGAACAGAGCAGAATAGAACTGATAAACTTTAATTCTATTCTGTTATATGATGTTCTGTTAATCAGAGTAGAGTAAAACAGAGCAGAATAGAACTGATATACTTTAATTCTATTCTGTTATATGATGTTCTGTTAATCAGAGTAGAGTAGAACAGAGCAGAATAGAACTGAAAGACTTTAATTCTATTCTGTTATATGATGTTCTGTGAAACAGAGTAGAGTAGAACAGAGCAGAATAGAACTGATAGACTTTAATTCTATTCTGTTATATGATGTTCTGTTAATCAGAGTAGAGTAGAACAGAGCAGAATAGAACTGATATACTTTAATTCTATTCTGTTATATGATGTTCTGTTAATCAGAGTAGAGTAGAACAGAGCAGAATAGAACTGACAGAATTTAATTCTATTCTGTTATATGATGTTCTGTTAATCAGAGTAGAACAGAGCAGAATAGAACTGATAGACTTTAATTCTATTGTTATATGATGTTCTGTTAATCAGAGTAGAGTAGAACAGAGCAGAATAGAACTGATAGACTTTAATTATATTCTGTTATATGATGTTCTGTTAATCAGAGTAGAGTAGAACAGAGCAGAATAGAACTAATAGACTTTAATTATATTCTGTTATATGATGTTCTGTTAATCAGAGTAGAGTAGAACAGAGCAGAATAGAACTGACAGAATTTAATTCTATTCTGTTATATGATGTTCTGTTAATCAGAGTAGAGTAGAACAGAGCAGAATAGAACTGATAGACTTTAATTCTATTGTTATATGATGTTCTGTTAATCAGAGTAGAGTAGAACAGAGCAGAATAGAACTGATAGACTTTAATTCTATTCTGTTATATGATGTTCTGTTAATCAGAATAGAGTAGAACAGAGCAGAATAGAACTGACAGAATTTAATTCTATTCTGTTATATGATGTTCTGTTAATCAGAGTAGAGTAGAACAGAGCAGAATAGAACTGATAGACTTTAATTCTATTGTTATATGATGTTCTGTTAATCAGAGTAGAGTAGAACAGAGCAGAATAGAACTGATAGACTTTAATTCTATTCTGTTCTGAGGTAAGTGTGATTTTGTTGTGTGTTTCAGGGCTCTGATCATCCGGTCGGGAGAGATCATTCCCATGTCCAGCTCCTTCACTCCAGAATCGGAGCGCCAGAGACTTCAGTTCCTGGTGAGAGAAATCTGGAAATTCTGATCCGGTTTATTCAGTAATCCAAACGTTTATTCCTCAGATGTGTCATGTTCAGAATGTGGCCTTGGGAAATGTTGTTTTCTGCACTCTGATGTTTGTTTGGATTCTATCAAGGACGAGATCCCTGATTATGAAGAATGTTTGTGGTTTCCCGCAGCAAAAACTCCACTGTTTTTCATTTTTGTCCCGTTTTCTCTCTCCCAGGCTCACCTGCAGCCGTCACTGCTGGGAAACGACTTCACCAACCTGGAGTTTCCCAGAAGGGTCACGAAAAAAGAGGTTGGGAAGAGAATGCTGTACCGAGACTTCACGATGAACGGATGGTGAGCTTGACTATCGGGAACAGTTAATATTATTCTGCTCAAGAACCGCACACTTATAACGAAGACCGTCCGACTGACATGCAAAACGACCAATCAGAGCTCATCCTGATTCCATGACTTTATCATATCACAATAATAGACCAGAAACTCAAATAATGAATAAAAAATAAGCAAATAATTACTATATATGTATCTATTTGAAGGGATAGTTCACCTAAAAATTATATTAATGTCATTCCAAACCCAAATGACTTTTAATACTTTGAATAATGTGCTTGTTTCTTTTTTTTTCATGAAATTTCTATCAATGGAGAATGAATCCTTCTAGCATCAAATAGGATTCAAAAACATAATAAAGGCACCATAAATGTTATCAATATGACTCTTGCACAATATTCCAAGTCTGCTTCATTGATTCTGTTATTTTTCTGTTTATTACTGGGAACAAACTGTCCTATATACTGTATGATATAGATTACCGTTTTTTTTTTTAAATACGTAAAGTATCTTCTGCCCACAAAGGCTGCGTTTATTTGATCAAAAATACAGTAAAAATGGTGCAATATTATTACAATTCAAAACAGCTGTTTTCTATGTGAATATACATGTTAAAATGTAATTTATTCTTGTGATGACAAAGCTGAATTTTCAGCATCATTACTCCAGTCTTCAGTGTCACATGATCCTTCAGAAATCACTCTAATATGATGATTTGATTCTCAACCCTTCATTAAAACATGCAAAAGCTTTTTAAAATCAATGCAAAGCAAAAAAAGCTTCATTTATTTTGCATTCCATTTAATTTAAACATTCACTAAGATTAAGAGTTTTTTAAATATTTTTGAATGAAATCTCTTCTGTTCAACAATGCTGTATTTATTTAATTAAAAATACAGTAAAAACACTGAAATGCTATTACAATTTAAAATAACTGTTTTCTATGTGAATATATAGTAAAATACACTGTAAAAAATTTAACCGTGATTTTTGGCAGCTGTGGTTGCCAGAACTTTACCGTCAAAAATACGGTAGCAACCCGTTATTGGGTTTACAGACTTAACTTAAAATTTACAGTAATAAACCATATTTTATTATCTGATATAATGTGAATTTACCATCCTATTGAAGTATTAATATCTGTTTTGTACCATAATACACTGATAACCACCAATCACAGCAGTGATGATAGTCACATGATCAATCAAAGCTCTTCCACAAGAAAATTAATACTATAGAAGCTGCACAGTGTCATTCACACAAACATTAAACACCATCACGGTAACACACAATTTTAAAAATGCAATAAACATTAATTTAACAACATTAAATGTAACATAAAACCCTAATGTACATAACTGATTAGAAAAAACGAAGAAAACTATGAAGAAACGTAGTTATTTCAACAAAAATACATCAAATGTGAAGTGTCACACAGGGAATTGTGGGTTTTTCACTGTAAATTATACAATGAGTTGTTCTTTTTCACTTTCAAAAACTGTAAATTTAACGGTATTTTACAGTAAAATTACATTAAATGTACCATTAGATCTATCACAGTTGTTTACCGTATATAGTACGGAAACTTTCTGTTAACCAATTAACAGTTTTTCACTGTAGCATTTTTACAGTCTTTTACCGTTAAAATTACGATCATTTTTTACAGTGTATAATTTATTCCTGTGATCAAAGCTGAATTTTCAGCATCATTACTCCAGTCTTCAGTGTCACATGATCCTTCAGAAATCACTCTAATATGAGGATTTGATGCTCAAGAAACATTTATGATTATTATCAATGTTATGATTATAATGTCTTTCAAACAAATCAAAAAATCATACTGAGCCCAAAGGTTTAAACAGTAGTGTACACGTGGCTGCTCAACACTGACTCTGATGATTTAATAACCACTCTCTGCTTTGGCATCAGCATTCACTGTCTGTGTCTGCAACTCTCCTGAGTTCCCTCTGTTCGCTTCAGCTGCTGTCTGATGCTTGTTCTGTTGCTTTGTTCAGGGCGTACAAAACAGTTCAGGAAGAAGATATGAAGTTTCCACTCATATACGGAGAAGGAAAAAAGGTAAGATGGCAGTTAGACGTATTCCTGCTTCACAAAGGTCATACAGGGGTCATCTCTGTCTTTAAACGATTGCCTGCGTCTCTCGCTTTTCTACACTCTTAGAAAAAAGGTTCTATAAAGAACTCTAGGGTTCTCGACTCAATTTTAAAGAACACTTTATGCCAAAAAGGTTCTGTACAAGGAGAAACGTCTTAAATGATTGCATAATACTTTCATGTTTTAGGGCATATTTCATTTTTCTCTAGTGATAAAATATGTTTATGAGCTGTTTAATTCATACATTTTGAAAATGAATTAAAACAATTAGTTAAAACTAGTCTAACACAAATTCATAGCAATCTACACACACAGGATGATTTTCAAATTCAACATCCAGCGGATACAACAATTAATTCGTACATGTTTGTTGAAACGTTTAGAAAAGTACAAAAATACTTTGAATTGTGTTTTTGCATTTGTACACATAAATTTGTTTGAGCTATTTGCAAATTGCATTTTGTGAAAATGAATTAGGTTGAGTTGCTTGCAAATATATAAATGAGTTTTTTCTGAATGTGAATTGGTTTACACATAAGAGATTAGAGATTAATTTCAGTTCTGTCTCTTTAAGAAAGAATTAAAAAGTGAACTCAGTGACCTTACAAGGATCTTTCCAGCTTAATCTTTGGCAATATTTGGAGAATGAATCATATCAGAGAAGTTGAGAAAGAGGAAAAAAAACATCAAGGCCAAGCAAAAGACGCGGTCGTGTCGTGAGATTGCACACGTCTGTTGTTCTGATGTCAGCGAGACCGAGCGATTGCAAAAAGAAAGGCTGAGGGAGGGACGGCAAATTTGACAGCTTTCTCTCTTCTGACCAAACGTGATCAATCTCTTGAATTTATTCCCTCTTGTGGAAAGTCATAAAAACACTATCATGGATTTATTTTTGGGAACTTCTGAGGACGCTGGAAATGTGAGAAGTGTCCATGTTCATAAGTGCTAATATCACCGTTTTAGAAGAAAAGGTTCTATATGGAACCTTCAAGGGTTCCGTCATGGGAACATTTTATGAATTTAGTTTTAAATAGTTTATTTTGTTTTATTTGAATTCTATCCTATCATAAAGAAAAAATGTAAATAACATGTTAAACATGAAAGTTTTATGTGATCATTTAAAGGGGTCATATAATGCCATTTTTGTACAAGCTAATATGATTCTTTAGGGTCTAAATGAAAAGTTTGTAATATACTTGAATTAAAAATTCTCATTAGTATTGTAAGAAAACACTCATTTTACCTGGTCAAAAACAGCTCTGTTTTCAGCACGCCGTTTAAGTGCATGTGTCTTTAAATGATAATGAGCTTTGCTCACTCCGCCGCTCTGTTCTGTGCGTACACCGTTTTAATAACACAATAACCATAACGCGTTGTTCATTATAAACGTGGGATTATGAATTATATTGAGAACATCATACATAGAAAACATGCCGTAATGTACCCTGAGTGTAAACAGCCGCATTCATCGTGAAGCATGCAGCTAGCGATTTGCAAAGATTAATATAAAGATTAATATAAAGGTTAATAAAACGTTACACTCACTTCTTCTTCTGGAGGTGCAGCAGGAACACGAATAGTTGGTACCGACCCTTTTTTCAGGAGCAGCTTCTTTAGCAAAACCAGCTTTACTGACCCTCGTGTGTAAAGCAGTCTGGTGTGTGAAATGATTCGCGCAAACATGAACGCATTGACGTTGATCGTGGGGAATATTCCCTTCGAAAACAAACTTAGCCACTGCGTCTTCAGCGGTTCGGATTTAGGAACATCAACATGATGCTGTGTTCGTTATTACACCCAAGAACAGAACACCACCATCGCTAGACGCCATTCTGCTCATAGACAGTGCTCCAGCGTATCAACAATGCGGACTATGATTGACGGCTCGCTCACGAGTGAGGGCGGGTCTGTGTTGAAACGCTGCTGTCAATCAACAGTCGTGGGAGGGGCGTCCGACCGTGTGACGTCACTAGGTCGAACGGCTTGATTTGAGACAGGGGAAAACATATAAGGAGATTAAAAAAAACACTGGATGGATTTTTATCATTATATGATGGTTGTGTACAGGCACTGCCAACACTTGTAAAAGTGCATGTAGCATTATATGACCCCTTTAAGACCTTTCTGGCATAAAGTGTTCTTTAGAATTGAGTTAGTTCTAAATGGAATCCCACTGAACCTTTTTCCCAGGAGTTGTTGTTGCTGTCGGGGTGTTAATGTGTTTTAGAGATCAGTGTGGTGTGTGTCTCAGCTTCTCGAGTTATCTGGTCTGATCCTTGTCTCGATAGCGTTCGGTTCCCAATATCAAAAACGACTCCGCCGCGACACGAGGGAGTCTGAGAAAGCAGCTGGTCGAGGGCATGTGTATTATTAACCAGCAGGGGCATTCTGGGAAAGATCTGCTCGCTGAATTCCCTCTGTATCAAACTAACCATCATGTACACTCTTAAAAATAAGGGTTTTTCACAGTGATGCCATAGATAGAGGAACCATTTAGGTTCCCAAGTGAACATTGTTAAAGTCCTCCTTTGGAAAATCAAGCTTTTAATGTTGTTTATGTCTATGTGGTGTTTTTAATATGCTTTAAGTCAAACCATGTGTAAATTCATAAGTCGACAGCATTGCTGAGTATTTTCTCCTTAAAACTGCAGTGAACCAAAGACAGTCTCAAAAACACGCTTTGAAATCGCTGGTGTTTCTGACGTCACAAACTACCTTGTAACCAATCAGATCAACGTGTGATCGTCAACCAGTGGATCTCTGAGCTGAGTGAGTGAGTGGAGGCGGGGCTCATTTGCATATTCATAGAACCGCGCATACTAAATGAGGCAAGGGAGTTACACTCAAGATATTGTTAGGCATGAAAATGAAAAAAACGTTTAAATATGTAATTTTGGTGATCAAAGATGAGTTTTAAAGTATAGAATTATTGACTACAGGAACAGCTTTAATGTTGATTATTTTCCTCATATTCTCCATTGTTGCGGCTCCTCTCTTCCCAGTCTGTCAGTAACGCTCTGTTTACTTCCTGTCTCTATGAAGCCCCTCCTCCTGAAAAGCACACTGTGCTCTGATTGGTCGGTTGGAGCAGTGTGATGTGATTGGTCGAGCGCTTCAAGTGTGTTTGGGAAATGTCCCGCCCCTTACCATAACCGCCAGTTTAACACACTACTAACTAACTCAACCAGGCCCCGCCCCTTTATTCTGCGTATGAATTATTATAATGAGGAATATTGTGATGTGTTCATTCACGGAAGAAACTCGAGAGTTCAGAAACACTGACACTGATATAGAGAAGAACTTTTTCATGCTCAAACAGCAACATTACACACTAAAGAAAGATTTAAAAATCTTAAGAACCTTTTTCCACTATAAAAAACATACGTTTGTTCATGGATCCAATAAAGAAGCTTTATCTTTAGGAGTGTAGAGACACTAGTTTGACTAGGAAATACGTCAGATTAGGGAAGTAAACGGGTTGGAAAGCTGTCTCATATTGGCATATATGAAGTGAGTTATGTGTGTGTGTGTGTGTGTGTGTGTGTGTGTGTGTGTCGCTCAGGCTCGTGTTCTGGCCACCATCGGCATCACTCGAGGACTCGGTGATCACGACCTGAAGGTTCACGACTCTGACATCGCTATCAAACCCTTCCTCTTGTGTTCTCCCGAGGTTTGTCATTCACCTCACACACACACACACACACACACACTCCAGATGACTTCATTGTTGTTTGGTCATGATTTTACCATGCTTTTTGGACATGGCACCATGGTATTATCATGTTTTCACTGGATTATTTTGTTGTTGTTTTTTTAATATAGTGCTATAGAGTGTGTGGCAGGGTTATTATCATTAACTAAACATTTTCATGAATTGAAACAAAATAAACATTAACTGCATGCAAAAAAATTACTTATTGTCATCTACATAATTTCTCATTTTCATTTAGTTCGAGTTGAAGTAAAAAAAAATGAAATAAAATAATAAAATGAAATAAAAACTAAATAGACATGTTTTTAAAAAGTGTGAAAAACACAACAAAATGACTAAAATGAAAATGAAAAAATAATTATAATAGTATAATAGTATCAGTGATACTTACATTTACCATGGTATTAGTATGTTTTTTTGCAAAAAGTACCATGGTATTACTGTGTTTAATCATGGCATTGTTTCTTTGGGAAAGGGTAAAATATGTTAAATATGGTAATACCATGCTTTGTTTTTTTTAATCAAGGTACCATGGTATTACTGTGTTTTTGAATATGGTACTATAGTATTACCATGATTTGTGGACATTCACCATGGTATTTACTATTTCTATATTATTTGGAAAAAAGAGCCATTGTATTACTGTTTTTTTATTGTATTACCATGTTGTTTGCGGTAATTTACCATGGTATTATGATGTTTTTGGAAAGGGAATGATAATATCATGTTTTGTTGACTGTGTACCATGATATAATACCATGACTTTTCTTTAAACAAGGTACCATGTTATTAATTTGCATATGGCAACATGGGATTACCATACTGTGTGGACATTTACCATGGTATTACCATGTTTTTGGATGCATTTTGCATGGTATTACCATGTTTTTTGGACATTTACTATGGTATCCATGGGAATGTCTTGTTTTTCAGGCCCTTCTGAGTATTTCAGAAGTAACTTGAAAATGCAGTCTACTGAATATATTAAAGTACTATGGTATTCCCATCTGATGCCGACAGCACAGTACTTTTGCAGGGTTTCTGGGTCAGACATCGGGTCTGTTTGGCTTATTAATGTAAAGCAGCTTCTATACGTGATACAGCCTCAGATATATAGATAATGCTGTCTATCAGAGCCACAGTTGTCCTCTTGTGCTCGTGTTCACTGCTTTAAGAGTGAAGTGTTGGAGTTAAAGCAGTGACACGAGTCTCTCCTCTCCTCAACTCTTCTGAAGCTCTCTTGATCTTTAATTCACACGCTGTGTAAAGTTCATCCACGGTTCGTCCCGCCGTCTGCACTTTCTCTCTCTCGGCTTCTCTTTGATCTGTTTTTCTTATTTCTCCTCCTCCTCCTCGATGCACTTTTCCCCCGTTATATGATTGTGCAACATGTAGACCTCAGTCAACTGTGCTCCAGTTAGATCGAGTCGTTCTTCTCCTGTCTGTGACACACACACTGGGTGAAAGGTCGAGGCTGGGTCACCGAGGACAACCTGACACTCGCATCAAATATGATTTATATCCTTATATATCTTATATCTTATCTTATATATATATATAAACCCTATAATAATAAATAATACAATATAACCCTATAATAAATATATTCTAATACATTTTTATAAATTAATACATTTTATTTTATTTTTAAGTATTTTTAATTTTTAATATATATATAATTTAATATTTAAATATTGAATAAAATTTATTAATTTATAAAAAGTATTCTTATATAAGTATTCTAATCTATTCTATATTCTAAAATATATTTTAAATAAAACAATGATTTTTAAAACATTTTTATTTAAATATATTGAATAAATTAATTTACAAGGAAATGTAAATGTACATTTTAAAAATAATTATACAACATCATATTCATGTATAATAATTTAATTATAATATTAATCATAATGTATCATATAATAAATTAAAGTCAAATGGATTAAATAATAATGTTATAATTTAAACATTGAATAAAATGTATTAATTTAAAATAAATTAAATGTATATCTTTAATATATTACATTTTTAATTATTATTTTAGTATCTATTTCTATCTAATATGTATATATATATATATATATATATATATATATATATATATATATATATATATATATATATATTAATGCATATTTGTGTTTAATTATTTTAATCTTTTTATATATGTATGTATATATATATATATATATATATAATTAAATGGATTTATTATTTAAATATTAAATGTATTCATTTATCCACGTTAAATATCAAATTTTTGACACTTTTTCATTAAAAAATTTATAGAATTATAATTAATACTTATATTTGATCCATTATGATTAATAATATAATTGAAATAAAAGTCTGTTTTACAGAGCTGTTTAAGAAAGCATCTGTGACTGATCAACCTGTGTTGATGTGATGCAGTGAGTGTGATGAAATGGGTCTCAGTCACGATGTGTGTGAGCAACACTCTGTCGAGAGTCTCTGATTGCGTCTAACAGGCTTATGGGATCGGGAGCGTTCGGCCAGCCGGCTTCTAGATGGAAATTCAGCTTTAACCAAAAACACTGACCGTTTGAGTCACGACAGATGAAGCTACAAGTGTTTCCGGGATTTTACCACAGTTAAAAGCATGAGAAGATAAAAGACATCAACATTTAAGAAATCATTTTTTACAGACATTATATAAGTACCATATTCATTATTACCAGTTTACTTGTGCATGTTTTTCTCTATTTTACCTCTAATGTTATCTAATAAATCTTACAGTTACAGTTTGTCTTTTTTTAGTTAATAATTGTTTATTATTATTTATTTTGTTTGGTTACTACTGATTTTACCCTGTTCTTGCCAAGAAAACACGCTTTCTGATATGAAACAAACAAACAAACAAATCAATAACTAAAATCTAATGCTCACTTAAATTTTTAATTTTGGAAAAAGTAAAAAAAATAATAATTTATAAAATCATAAAGAAGTTTATCACTTATTGGACAAAATTTCTTTGAATATTAGTATAATATTAAAATTTGAATATTAAAACAATTAGATTAATAATAATAATCCCACTAAACTCTTCTTCTGTTAAGTTAAATAGCTAATTCGTGGGATGTTTACAGTTGTCAAGCTACACAATAATATAAAATCACTGATGTACTAATTATTGGCGCATGAAAGTAGGATTCTATTAATGTTTGTGTATTCTAATACGTCATTTCTACAGGTGAAGGTCTATAACCTGTCTCAGCATGAGCACGGTGCTGATGATGTCATGGTCCTGGCTACTGATGGACTCTGGGACGTGTTGTCCAATCAGGAAGTGGCAGAGGCGGTATCTGGTTTCCTTGGAAACTGTGACCCTGATGACCAGCACAGGCAGGTTCCTCAGCTTTGGTTGAGTATCAACTATCTCCTCGTGCACAACATGAAGACACAGTACAGCATGATGGCCTGTGTTCGGTTAACGCAGAAGAGAATGAGAAACTCGAAACTCGCGCTCTATAAAAAATAAAGGTTCCAAAAAGTGATGTCATAGAAGAATCATTTCTATCAGTGAACATTCTAAAAAGAATGTTCCAACCAGGTATTGATGGTTCCATGAAGAACCTTCAACATCCATGGAATTGATCAAAAGGTTCTTTATAGTGAAGAAAGGTTCTTTTTAGAATGTTCACTGAAAGATTCTTTGGGGAACCAAATGGTTTCATTACTTTTATGTTTTAAGAGTGTGAATGGAAGCATAAATGCCAACATAGAAGCTTCAGTGGTTGAAGATCTGGACTGGGAACTGGGTTGGAGGTTCAAGCCAAGAACCATCAGTGTTAATAAAGAAACATGAAGGACATTTCCAGATATTGGTTTTCTTCTTCACCCAAAGATTCACTCATCATTCATTCACACTCATGTTGTTCCAAGTCATATGGGTTTGGAAAGACATGAAGTTGTTGTAGTTTATTGTTCAGTCTTGAATTGGTGTTTGGTCTCGCCACACAATCACAAAACAATTAACAATACACAACATCCACAATATCAAAGCTTAAAATATTCACATTTCCCACCCCTTATTTAAAAGACTTTATTTGCTTTAATTGCGTTTGGTGCTCTATAACGACGACGAGATGGTAATAATTCAAAAACATGATTCGAGCGGTGTGTTGTGTCAAAGCTTTTCTCCGAACAGCAATTTCATTTAATAGATCGACTGACTTTTGCTTAGATCCTATGATTTTTCCTGCTACTCTTGTAATGCTGTTTAATTTTACTTTATTCACAGATGAGGTAAAACACACTGGGGTGTGTTTCCCGTACAACGCCGTAACTCGCTGCTTCTCTATCATAGTGCGATACATCGTTGAAGAAATCAACTAGCGAATCACGACTGTTTCCCGAAACCGTATTGTCGCAAACTGGTCGTTCAATCACGTTGGTTTATGACGTCTCGCATGTGTTGGAGTAATAACTTCTTTTAATGAATCTGTTTGAGATCAAATTAACGCTCGATGTTTCGCTATAAATTACAGACATGACATCTGAGGACTATTTCTCATTTTTCTCAGTTATTTTGCTTTATTTCCAGATTCAATCATAGGCTCGTTCTTATAGAGCTCGTTCACACATGCCCACTCTTCAAAAACGACACTTTAAATCTCTTGACAAACTAAAAGACGTAAATGACATTTGTATGTATTCTAAAGACACAGGTTGCACTGAATGTCATCTTGCTTATTTTGCTCAAGATAAGGATTTATTGAGTCCACGTCATGCAATCTAGAAACTGCTTCTAACCACGGGTCGAGATCTGTCTTTCAAACACACAACTCTGCGATGCTGTTTGCGAATGTTCGTTGGAACGATGTTTTCGGGAAACAACGGCGGAACTTGCGACCATAGTTGGCTAACGATGCTTTTGGGAAACACACCCAAGTTATGTTATACCCTAAAACACTCAATTAAACTAATATAATTGAGTAAATGATGATTGAACGTCGCGTTTGGGTGAACTATCCCTTTAATTTTAAGAGACTGATCTGAAGAGCATCTCCGTTGTTTCTCAGGTACACCATGGCAGCTCAAGACCTGGTGATGAAGGCCAGAGGAGTCTTGAAGGACCGAGGTTGGAGAATCGCCGGAGACCGGCTGGGATCTGGAGATGACATCTCGGTCTTCATAATTCCTCTAATGAACGGCAGTAAACAGCCTCAGCCGAGCTGACCAATCAGGAGGCAGGGCGCCAACCGAATGGGACTGACTCCGTCTCTAACACGACGCTCCGATGCTCACACAGCGTCTTGCTGGAGTTTGTGGAACTCGCTCTGCGTTTGAGCTCATTTACAACACGGACATTTGCTTTTAAGACTTGAAAGTCAACATCTACTGACTTTGAAGACCCACGTCAACGTTCCCAACTTCCGCGTGGGATGATGGGATCAGTATATAAGTTATAACTTTGCACAATGACTAAAGGAGTCGTCCGACTCTTTGAAGTTCTCCGTGGACAGATGCGCACCCACCGCAGTTTGTTTATCCGCACTCATCTGGCAGCTAGGCGGAAACAACCGTGTTTTGTTTGTCCTTTCAGGATATTCATTTATCCTTTGAATGTTTAGTTTGCGGTTTTCCTTCTTTGCGTTCCTTGGGAAAAATCAAAGCAATTCTGGCTGTTATTTGTACATCCTGTTTTACAAGGACTGAAAATCAGTTTTGTTTCTCTCGTGCGCTGTATATTTGCAATAGCTAAATAATGCCGACTTGATCTTCCACTCGCCTCAGTAAGGTTTTTAGGATGTGTCAGTGGAGGAGTGTCATGTTCAGCGAGCATTACCGTTGATTTCTGTACGTGAATTAACACCTACCTGCAATCTGTTCGTCAGGGCTCCCGTGTGGAGGTTCGCTGAGGTCTGACTAGCGCTACATCATGTTCACAGTGGCACCTTCCTCTTCTACAGCACAAACCCGCTGTGAGCATTTGGAAAGGCTTTCGTATACACACACACACACACATAATGTGCAAACACACACATATACACACTCCCCAAGAGAGTGGCCATCTGGTCAGCACAACCTGAGTGTGACCAAAACAAGACTAATTTGGCCACAGATTCAGCTGTGTGTGTGTGTGTGTGTGTGTGTGTGTGTGTGTGTGTGTGTGTGTGTGTGTGTGTGTGTACAGCTCTCTAACACTTTAGCGCAGTCGTTTGTGTGGGTGGACGGCACTGCAAGGGCATCACATGCTTACTAAAGGCACATTCTGGGAAGTGCACACACATGCACTGCAACAATGATTCATAAACTGCTTATGTGGCTCCATTAATGCTTATTGAAATGGCCGACAGATTTTTAATAAAAACTCACTTAAGATGTTTCTAAATGTTTCTAAAATAACAGGAATAATTTCATATGTTTACCCAAACGATGTACTCCCTGTGTAAAACAAAAAAATTCCAGACAGTTGTTAAAAGAATAAAGTTGTAAGTTCACACCAAACCAAACATGTTGTCATTATTGACCATGGCTTGTATTGTTTGTGATATCAGTAATTCGCTGATCTGATTGGCTCTTCTCAAAATTCAAATTTGTTGCATTTTTCAAGCGCTAAATTTGTTTTTTGATTGGTGAGCTGGAGATTTTCGGTGAGTAATGATTTAGTTTTGATTGAGAAACAGACCATAATTTATCTTGTGATTTAAGTAGACTCTGTACATCATAGTGCTAGACTACTTTTATGGTTTTAATGGACTTTTAAGGCAGGTTAACCATTTTGGCGCGACGGATAGTCGCGGTCTTTGATGTTGATCGTTAAGTCATATAAAACACTAAAAGGAGTTTAAAAATACTCAAATTAAATGTGAGCTGAAGACTGTAAGACAGAACAGCACTGAATGGCTTATAATGTGTCATTTGCATAATATCCCAGCAAGCAATAGCCGTCATTTCACCGTCTCGGTTAACTATAGACTCGATATAGTAACCCAGTTCTAGCCAAAATAACCTTGAATTTGGTTACATGTCGTTGTTGCCAAAATAACTTGCGAGATGTATGATATTCCATAATGTATGGAAGCTTGTTTCCGCCACAGAATAAAACATTTTAAAAGATAATTGCGACTTTTTATCTCACAATTGCGAGTTTACATCTCGCAATTCTGACTTTATTTCTCAGAATTGCGAGATATAAAGTCAGAATTGTGAGATAAAAAGTCGCAATTATCTTTTAAAATCTTTTAAAACTCAGAATTGCGAGATATAAAGTCAGAATTGCGTGTTATAAAGTCAGAATTGCGTGATATAAAGTCAGAATTGCGTGTTATAAAGTCAGAATTGCGTGATATAAAGTCAGAATTGCGTGTTATAAAGTCAGAATTGCGAGTTATAAAGCCAGAATTGCGAGATATAAAGTCAGAATTGCGTGATATAAAGTCAGAATTGCGTGATATAAAGTCAGAATTGTGAGATATAAAGTCAGAATTGCGTGATATAAAGTCAGAATTGCGTGTTATAAAGTCAGAATTGCGTGATATAAAGTCAGAATTGCGTGTTATAAAGTCAGAATTGCGAGTTATAAAGTCAGAATTGCGAGATATAAAGTCAGAATTGCGTGATATAAAGTCAGAATTGCGTGATATAAAGTCAGAATTGTGAGATATAAAGTCAGAATTGCGTGATATAAAGTCTGAATTGCGAGATATAAAGTCTGAATTGCGAGATATAAAGTCAGAATTGCGTGATATAAAGTCTGAATTGCGAGATATAAAGTCAGAATTGCGTGATATAAAGTCAGAATTGCGAGTTATAAAGTCAGAATTGCGAGTTATAAAGCCAGAATTGCGAGATATAAAGTCAGAATTGCGTGATATAAAGTCAGAATTGCGTGATATAAAGTCAGAATTGCGAGTTATAAAGCCAGAATTGCGAGATATAAAGTCAGAATTGCGTGATATAAAGTCAGAATTGCGAGTTATAAAGCCAGAATTGCGAGATATAAAGTCAGAATTGCGTGATATAAAGTCAGAATTGCGAGATATAAAGTCAGAATTGCGTGATATAAAGTCAGAATTGCGTGATATAAAGTCAGAATTGCGTGTTATAAACTATTCTGAGGTAAAAAAAAAAAAAGTCTGTCTTTTTTTTCCCTAGAATTGGACTTTATATCTCACAATTCTGAGAAAAGATGTCAGAATTGCGAGATATAAACTCGCAATTATGTGTTATAAAGTCAGAATTGCGTGATATAGTCGCAATTGCGAGAAAAAAAGTCAGTCAACTGCGACTATTTCACGCAATTCTGACTTTATAACACGCAATTATGACTTTATATCACGCAATTCTGACTTTATATCTCGCAATTCTGAGAAATAAAGTCAGAATTGTGAGATGTAAACTCGCAATTGTGAGATAAAAAGTCGCAATTATCTTTCAAAATGTTTTATTCTGTGGCGGAAACAAGCTTCCATAATAATGTAAGCAAAGTAAACGGTGATTACAAGGTGTTTGGTTTAATTTCTGTATCTAATTGATGACTAGTCTATTCTTGGCCGATGGTTTAGACGTCTATTAAATTTTCACTGACAGCCCAAATTTCGCCTTGTTTTAGGCTAGACGTCTGCGCTGTGTTTGGATGGCCATTAGACGTCTTTTAAACATAAAATTGCTTGCTGGGAGATGGCATCCATCTTGAATAAGTCATTTGGTGTTTAGTCTTTTTTGTAATGGGAACCGACACAACATTTTTTAGTGTTGAGGAAATCATATGTATTTGGGGGAGTGAAGGAAGAGATTGATTTTCATTTTCTTGGTAATTTACCCTTAAAGATTCCATCCAACAATGAAAGATGATCTGCTAATAACATGTAATTTCGGTGAACATCCTCTGAGAATAAAACCTTCCTCGGCGATGAAGTAACTGTCTGTAGCCTTTAGTCATGATCTGAAAGTGAGTTGAAGTTCATATATTTGACAAATAAATTGAATTGCCAACAGCTGAGGTAATAATATTCAGAGAGTTTACGATCTCGAGACGCCTGCAATGATTTAAACCCTGTGCGAACCATAGACTGTAAAAAAAGAACACGCACGTCTTTAAAACACTCGAGTTTCTGAAGGACAGCGTTTTATCTCGAGGTCATGAACCTGGTTAGAAGTCTCAAACTGAAGGATTTTCTCAGATTTGCACGAATGGCTTTGAGCCTACGTGCTGCATTCACTGCATGAATGACGTCAGCACATTATCTACACTAATCATGTACTTCCGCAATAAAATCCAGTTAACTGCGACCACCTCGAGCACATGCACCAGTTCAAGAGTCAGATAGAGATGCATTTATAGCAATTTGCGCAGTTGCAGTTAACAAACATAAGATGTTAGTTCAGATTTGTGTTTATCAATATTGTTTTATAACCTCTAACACTATACACGTGTTGGTACTTCCCTTTTTTGGGTTGAAACTGGAATGTTAGGATTCAGATCAAGATAATACATGTGCAGTACACCCCCATAGTCATATTTCTAAGTTATAGTGTTCAGGGTTAAATGAGGATAACAACCCTTTCATGACATCTTTCAATACACCACATGTACCTTTACTACCACATGTACCTTTACTGCACTTTTTCCTACAATGATTCAATTATTAACCCATGTATACTAGATGCACGTGCTCAAGTTGAGTAGGTCCAAACCATCCCAGGTAATGTCGTTCGGTACCACGTGACGTCACGATCGATGATTCTACGGTAGTGGGCAGAAAAAGCCACGTCACAGCTCTCTTCATAGCAACAGTAGAGTATGACCTACATGTATTAACCATCCCAAGGGCAAAATCAAGTATCTATTAAAATTAATAACCCTACCCGTCGTGTTCCCGAGGGGTAATACCTGCTTTTCTGCTGTGCTCGACAAAAAAACTGAAGAAAACTGGGGCATATCCCCATTAATTCACAACTCAGACAGTGGCAAAAAAAAAACAGATCATTAAAACAAAACTAAAGATTATTAGACGCAAAAAAGACACTTAAGACAGCATTGTGTTTCATAAGATACACATTTATTGAATTTAAATTCAGACTTACCATGGAGCACACGTTTACAACTCTCAGAACAATTTTTAACATGCACACAACTATGACTATATCACACACATATATCACATAAAAACATTTTTTTTTCCACCCCGACGATTTGGATTCCAAAGCGAATTCCAGCTTGGGAAGAGTGTAACCAGCACTGGCAAGGGAGTAGCTTGCGCAGTCATCTCCATAACGGGCAATGTCACATCCCAACCAACAGCACAAACTACTACCTCAGCCAGTACACGGATAAAGCGCGTTCGGAACCCCGTAGAACGCAGGGAATTCGAATCCGTTTAAAAAGAATTCCAAGAATTCGCGCTGAACGTTCCAGAGCGCGCGAAGATTCCGAGCTGAATGGTCGTAGTACTCGTCTCGTGAGCGGGCTACACTCCCTTCAGCTGCTCCGTCATTGGCTGGGAGCGCAGCCAATGGGGTGTCAGAGGGACACCGCCCACGACACACACACCCCCAAAAGTGGCCACGCCTCCGGCATTCTTCAGCCAATGGCGCTGTCCTGACTTCACATGAGACTGAGCACGTGATTTTGAATGAGTTGATTTTTTTTTTTTTTTTGATTGACACTCACTTACTGTAAAGATCTCATAAGAAAAGACCTGCTATGCGTAAAAAAAAGCCCTTAAATTATATAATCTTCTGAAGGTATTTTTTGTTGATAACCCCCTTGGGTAATATTTTATTGATTATTTAATTCCCTTTTTGTTCTTCATGTTTCTTTAGGATTATGGTGTTTATCTATACTGTTTGCTGCTGTGGACTTATTTGAAATGTAATAAGATTAGTCTTTTTGAGGGTTTTTTAGGTATTTTGTATGTTTCTTTAAGCAATAGAAGAAAAAGAAAAACAACAACTTACTGTAAAGATGGAACAGAAGCACTGAGACGAGATAACCCTTTATCTGTCGCCCCTCTTTCTGATAATAGACATGAAAAAGGACTATCCAAACTTAAATGGTTGTAACTCAAGAATGCTTTGTAATATAGACCTAAGCTTTATAGAATACACTCAGCAGATTATTGCTGAAAATTAAAGTATAAGTTTAAATGTACTGTAAATCAAATGTACTGTACAAAATATTTATTTTTATTTTATGTATGTATGTGTATGTATGTATGTGTGTGTACGTATGTATGTATGTATGTATGTATGTATGTATGTATGTATGTATGTATGTATATGTGTATGTGTGTGTGTGTGTGTGTGTGTGTGTGTGTGTGTGTGTGTGTGTGTGTATATATATATCCAACCAAGCTGTGTGCCAAATTTGAAGCTAATATCACATAAATTGAAGTTCCTATGGGATTTTGTTTTGGGGCTGTACCAAATACATTACATAGAATTTTTTTAATGCATTCTCCTGTAACAAATTAATAAATTTCAGTCCAAATATCACTTCTACCACAAAATATAGAACCTTGAGACCTCAGAAGATATAGTGTTTTGTCATGATTAAAGGGTTTTGATTATAAAGCAGTTCAAATAAATGTTGTAATATGAAACCTGACACCGCCCACTAGAGGAGGAGTCCACAAAAACAGTTTAAAGCAAACATCCAATTTCAAAACAATTTTCTGAGTTCGTAAGCTTTCAAATGATTCCTAATTTTCTAAAATATTTGATAAATAACGAGCGCCACGTGTCCCTCTATAGTACGTTAACTTGCCAAATTACTTATTTTGTACAAGCATTTTCAGATAATAAAAAAACAATTCAATAAAAATATCTATATAACGGATAGTTCTGGTCCTGGATGCTGATTGGTCAATACAGCGTTTCAGAGGCAAAATGGCTTCATCCAAAAACCGTGTTAACTTTGACAATTTAAATGAGAATCCAATTGTTTTTTGGCTGTAAAGCAAATGCAAGTGAAATCAGGTCATCCATGTGCACAGACTTTATTTCAGGATTAAGATTTTAGGTAAAATGTATTAATGTAGATTTGATAACATTTTAGGTGAAGTTTTTTAACCAGTTTTTGCCTTGTTTTAAATGGTTTTGTGGTGAAATGCATTTTTCAACGTTCAAATATTCTCAAAGTTTCTCAATTAATATGAAATCATATTGTACTTTACAAGCATGCATTATTATAAAATAGTTTAAAGTAGTTTTAGATGCAGTATGCACTTATTTAATGCTCCATGAACATTAAAAAAAAGCTTGAAACATTTTTTTCATAGTCATATTTGAGCGTAAATGATCTTCTGGAAGTGAAATATGTTTAATGAATAACCAGATGAGCGATACGTTTGATGTTCATAGAACTGTACCATTTATTATTGTACACACACCGGGTTCAACCCTTCTCAATGCGGCTAAAGATGACGTGGAATGTTACAGTAACATCTTGCATAAAATTCATTGCTGTTGAGAAAATTTCACAAAAAAAAAAAAAAAGACCATCCTTCATGTATTTATTACGATGTTTCCATTCTCTCTTTTTAAATGATTTTTTTTTGGATTTGATTTTTTAATCCAAATACGTTATTCTTAATTACATCTTTAACACTATCACCAAACACTGTACATTAAGGGGGAAAAAAACAAAACAGAAAACCCATAAAAACAACAAACACTGCAAATTTACCGTAGCAGTTAATACATCGTTAAAGTCGGCCAATCAGAGTCTACCGTCAGCTCGAATTAGAAGAAGCTTAGAATGATGGGATTTGGAGCTGTCAATCAACAGTTTGCCATGACGATGGAGTCCTCGCGCGTGGTGTATGAAACAGTCACATTCATGTTCGCGGTGGAATAAAAACGTTCAGTCACGATTCGCCGTTCTGCACTTTCGAGACGGGCGGTTGCATGAAGTCTTTGAAGGGCCCGAGGGCGTCTCTGAGGGCGGAGCTCACTTCAGGAGACGAGCATGTGATGCACTCCACCAGCGTCGGGTACAGCGCGATCACCTGAGCCCACACGTTCCCATCCACTGACGCCCGGACAGGGAAGAGGAAGAGGAAGAGGAAGAGGAAGAGGAAGAGGAAGATGAGACATGGGCACAAACAAGGATGCAAAACTTGACATTAACACTCGCCAAATGTGTGTGTATGTTTAACGGTCGCTCGTACTAGCCACTTTTAAGGTTGAGTTTTATATATAATACATAAATTGGTAACACTTCAACTAATTTTAACTAATGAATCTTATTGTAATGTATTAACTAACATTAACAAAGATCCTGTAACATGTATTGCTCATTATTCAAAATCCAGCTGTTCATGTTAGTTCACAGTGCTTTAACTAATGTTAACAAATACAACCTTGATTTTGATAATGTATTAATAAATTATTATTATCTAGGATTAATTAATGCTGTAGAAGTATTGTTTATTCTTAGTTCATGTTAACTAATGAACCTTACTGTAAAGTGTTACCAATACATTTTAAAATTTGAGTCTTTTAATAAGGTATCTGAAATAAACTAAGTGCAATATGTTGTCAAAAATATTGATGTTTCGATACATATCGATACTGAAATATCTGAAACGCTTCCAATACTCATTCCCACACAAACCCGCCTCTCCTCACTCACTGACTCACTCGCTTAATTCGCGTGGTATTGCTCATAACATTATTTATTCCCGCAGATTTTGTGCTCAAACACCCAAAGTGCGGCACATAAAGCCGCCTCTCAGGACTAAATTGAGTTCTTTTCGCTGCTTATTGCGCTTAAACAGTCAAACACACACAAAATAATGTAAATTTGACGAGTTTTCACGTAAACACAGTCAGTTCTGTTTTAAGTGAATGTAAACAGTTGAGAAAGAAAACGCATGTGTAATGGATCCGTGCGTCAGGTCTTAAAGTGACAGCAGCCTAATAAACCTGCTGCCAAATTATGAGATTATATTAAAAATATCTATGCCTATGCCTCAAAATGCTGTCTAGGTAGGCGACTCACTAGGTTTTGAGACGGAATAGAATCTTTTGCAACGTTTTGAGTTTATGTTTCATGTAAATGCAGAAGTTTGTCATGGTTGTGTTCAAACCCGTCTCACCGTTCTCTGGCTGAGTCTTTTTCAAGGAATCCATGAGTGTGCTGATGGCTTTTAACACAAAGATGATCTCAGTCACTTGTTGCCTAGAGGATTAAAAAAAAGAAATAGTGAAGAACGCTCAGAATCAAGTCCTGTGCAATTTAGTTAGTGAAAACATGGTGAAAGTGAATGTTGTGAGTATGTCCAGCGCACATTTCTATGAAAGCTTGCTTCTGCCACAGAATAAAAGATAAAAAAGGCTTTTTTTCAAGCTTCCATATACATTTCATCCCAAAAGCCAAAGAAAATAATCATCTTGCATTAAGAATGTAAACCTAATTTTAGATTTTTATTTTTTGTTGCATTATGATATTATTTTCATGACAATAAAGCACATTTATTCATTAAATTAATGCCAAAAATATAATTCTCATATAATACAAAACAAATAAAAACATTTTGATATATTATTTTAATTAGTATTTAAACATAACATTTTTTTTCTCTCCAGATTTTCTATAATAATAATGATTTTTTTATCACAGCAATTTGAGAAGGAAAATTTGCTTGCATTCCAAAACAATTAAACTACCTAAAAATTAAAGATCGACCGATAATCGGTTTTACCGATATTTTGCATCGGTTTTGCAATATCGGATTCACCGATAAATGTAGAATCCTAAAAAAGATGCTTTTCTTCATTCAATTCACTATTATTTGTATAGTGCTTTTCACAGAGATCGTTTAAAGCAGCATTACAGAAAATGCGCGTTCCACTGATACAATGTCTTTTAAGCAATAAACAGGGAACCTAGCCTGAAATCCTTTATGCTAACCGATAATTCTTTATATTTGAAAGCTGATTATCGATATATTGGCCGATAAATCTAAATCCAAATTTTTTTATAATTTTTGAGAGCCTGATTACAAAAACATCAAGTCACATCATGTCCTAAACACACAATCATAATGTTCTCATTATAATGTTAAGTAGCCGATATGACAGACTTGCTGCACACGTTGCACTGAACCGTATTTTCCTTTTTTAAGTGAATTTTTCAAGCAATTGAAAACCATCATGTTGATCAGTGCACATCTGAAGTGTCTCAGCTGAAGGAAATAATACATTATTTATCGGCTTTAATATATCAGCCAAATGTTCTTATCAGGCCGATAACGATAACATTAAAAACGAACATATATCGGCCGATACCGATATATCGTGCATCCCTAATTTTTGTCTTTATGCAAAATGTTTATTGGGGGGGAGGGGCAGGAAAAGAGTGCTATACTGAAAAGCTCAGTGTGTGTGTGTGTGTTCCCGTGAGCTGACCTGGGCAGCGGGCAGCGGCCACTGAGTCTCTCGTCCTCCACGAAGCGTCGGAGCACGTCTTGCGCCCGTTGCAGAAGCACTGACAGAGCCATGCGGGAGATGTAGCCCTCCTGCGGCGTCGACACCTTATTACTGAAGGAGAACTGCAGGAGCGTCTCGAAACACACTTTAGAGAACTCCTCTCGCATACGGATGTCCATTTCAGCCTCTGACCGGGACGAGAGAGACCGTTAGTGCATTCATACTCCAGTCCCTGCTTCATACAGTTATCGAACGACTTTAAAGGGGTCATGAATTAAGAAATCGAATTTTCCTTGATCTTTTGACATATAAGAGCTCATTGTGCTAGAAAAATATCCTGTAAGTTTCAGAACTCAAAACTTCCTCGTTAGTCCAAAAACAGCTTTTATTGAAAGCAAGCCCAGAAATGACTCGTTTCGGATTTTGTCACATTATGAGATCGACGCCTACTTCTACATCATCGCCTCTTTAGCCCCGCCCACCGATTTGCACGTCACATAGTAATAAATACGGGACAGATGCAACAAAACCACAAAGACGCATCTGAGGATTACAAGACGTTTTGAAGTGCAAAGTTGTGGAAAAACACAGTCTTTGCATTGCCAACCTTGTGATCGTGACATTAAGAAAGCATGGATGAACTTCATTTTTAATAGTGATTTGCTATTCTTTCATTTGCTTCGGCATTCATGGGGTTAATGTGTTGGATTATCAGATGCATATAATCAAAGATGCGGATAAATGAGATGTTTAGTGAAGTTTAAGATGTTAAATAATGTGAGTTTAGAGTTAAGTGTATTTGTTTTTGAGTAGATGTGTTTATTTGTCATGTTTTTGTATCCAGCAATGTATTGTATAGTTGTGTATGTGTATCTTATGGTCATGCATATGCATATTTATATTGTTTAACTAGTCCTGGTCAAAAATAATTATATTGTGTGTATTTTGTGTATTGTAAAAAAAAAGGATTATCGAATACGGAAGAAAGCACGTACATTACGCTGCTTTTGCTATTGTTTTGAACGAATAAAAGCTTCAGCGAGTGTCAATAAAAGCTTCTGTTTTGTCATCATACAATGTATACATCTTTCACTTTATCGTAAAGGATGAACTATGAATAGTCTATAAGAACGGCAGTGTGACAAACTATGGTACATTCATTCATAATTCACACGCAAGTCATCCTTTGTCAAATATAACTGTGGTAACTCCAAGTACTTACTTATTTTAATATGCAAAACTGTAACCCAATCATAGCAGTGGGCGTTTACTTCCAAGTCTTGAATACGACACGCCCATCAAAACGTGTGTTCGAAAGAGAGGGTCAAAAACAGGACAGAAAATAGCTTATTATTTCTAAATTAGGAGGTTTCTTGATGTAAAAACCTTGATAACATTATACAATTTTAGAAAATGCAGTTCATGACCCCTTTAATGTCATTCTGTTCCTCACACAAGGCTATCATATGAAGTCTTGGATCATAGTGCATGAGTCTTATGGACAACTTGATGCTGTTATGATCTTGACAACTTTCTTGGCATGCATGAACATTCTTCCTAACATCTTCTTTTGAGTGAGTAAATGACAGGATCTGTGAATATTTGAGTTAACAGACTGTGAATCGGACGGTTGATTCATCATCCTCTGTACCTGTGAACGATGAAGACTGGGAGTGAATCGATCCTCTGTTGAGCATGCTCATGATACGACCTACGAACTCTTTGGGTATGAAATTGGCAAATGGTAAAATCTCTGTGCTGATCAACTGCACCACCTAGAGGACAGAAAAACAATTGAAAAAATAGATTTAAATTTAATATTTATTTTGTACACAGTAGTGGCCAAAAGTGATGTTGGATATTTGTGTTTAATGACCCTTACAAGTTCAATTAAACCATCGATATATGAGGAAACCATTTTGTATTTTTCTTTAAAAATGAGGGAAGAACAAACATTAACTTGGTTAAGGTATTTATCTGACAAAATTATTCGGCAACTACAGCTACATGTTTTATTTTACTATAAATAAATAAAAAATGCATAGAAAAAGCAAACATTGACTATACAATATTTCATAGGTTCTCTTTTGTTTTTGCATGTGTTCATAATGTTTTTGTATGACAGCCTGGTAAAAGAAAATCGGCACAATTTGTCATGTTTCATTGTGTTTTGTTTCACAAATAAAACAATCGACTCCAAGCACAATTACACAATATGCTTATAAAAATTAACACATTTTTAATAATATTTGAATAAAAAGGGTTAAGATGTCAATTTTCCGATTCTGGACATCACTTTTGGCCACTAATATGTACACAAAAGTGCTGCATTTAACTGTATTTTAGACAATATATGCTTAATACTTAAATATAATTAATTTATCATTACGAAATGTCCATATACCAGACATACCTATCATGAATCAATCTTTTTTTTTTTAATGCCATTTATTAGCAATAATTCTAGAATTCCACTTCTGTGTTTGTATGTTTGTTTCATAAGAGTCAGATGAAATCACCTCCACATCTACAGCTTCGTTCCTCTGGAACTCCTGTATGGACAGATTATCTGGAGGTGTGCTGTGGGATACGAGAGGAAAGGAATTAAGCTCTGTTTGCGTTTAATATACCATGATATCATGATCCTGTTCAAAAGAAATTGAACACCTTTTGGTAAACAGGAAGTCCTCAAACGCGTTCGCCAGCTCCGGCCACATCGTGTCGAATTTGCCTGAGGATGCTTGTTGCCGGGCAACAGGGAGTCCAATGGAAAGCACTTTGAGCAGAGAGGAGACGGCCAGTTTCCAGGTGCTCTCAGCGGGACAGGCATACTTCAGTCCCAGAGGGATCCTCACAGTCTAAACACAGAGAAGCTTCTGCTTTACACGTGCACAGATACGCCTGTTGCTTTGACTGAGAACAGGTGGCCTTCAGTGTCTGAGATGCTGTTGAGAAGGTCTGACATGTTGCATAAATACATGCAAAACTACTCATTCACAACTTAGCATGCCAAAAATAAACTAGATAAAGAGTTCAAGACAAACAGAGGCTAGATAGATAGTAGTGGTGGAACGGATCACAAAGCTCACGGTTCGGATCATTTACGCATATCATTACGGATATATTATTACGGATCATTTATGTGTATATATATATATATATATATATATATATATATGGGGGGGGGGGGGGGTAACTGCTTTTCATTTATTACTTAAAGCTCACTTGAAGATACTACATGAAAAACTACTAGCCTAACTGATAAAGTTCACACATTATTTAAAACAAGGGAACAGTCAGTAATAAAATAAGAACAAATACACAAATTATAATAATTATAATACTAAATAACAAAGCTAAGTCTAACAGGCACAGAAATTAATAATTAAGCCTAAAATGTAAAATAACACTTTGTTCACTGTAGAAATTAAATATAGTTTCATCTTTGCTAAAGCTGTATTTTGTTGTTTTATTAATATTAATGACACAGACAACAGTAGGGTAAGGTGTGTGCTGTCACTTTAAGACCGAAAAAACTGACAAACATCCGGTTTCTTTCTTAATTTTGTTTCTCTTTTGTTCACTTATGACATAAACGAGAGAATACTTGCCGAGACGGGCATTTAAACGGGTATTTTGTGTTTATGTGTCCTTTCAATCTCTCTCTCGCTCTCTCTGCGTGCGCTTCGAGTGCTGTGCGTACAGATAACGTGCGAGTCACGATTTTCGCCTCTTCTTCTGTGTTTAAAATTGTTTGAATGTGTAAATTTGCAAGATAAAACACGTCCAAATTATAAACTTTCACTCTATGATGGTTAAATTTAGCAGTTAATCCGCGAATCACATGCGTGCCGAACCGTGGGGCAGCTGGTCCGTACAGATCACGGATCAACTGCGATCCGTTCCACCCTTAATAGATAAGGTGTTTTTTTCATGTTTGCTAGCATGTTGCTAACATGATTTAACACATTGCTAACATAATTTAACACACTGATAACATGATGCTACCATTTTGCTAGCATGATTTAACACATTGCTAAGATGTTGGTGACAATAAACATGTTGCTAACACGATTTAACATGTTGCTAGCACGATATAGCATATTGCTAGCATGATTTAACACATTGCTACCATGTTGATAACATGATTTAACATGTTGCTAACATAATTTAACACATTGGTAACATGATTTAACACATTGCTGACATGTTGGTGATATAATTAACATGTTGCTAGCAGCATGATTTACCATGTTGATAGCACGATTTAACATGTTGGTAGCATGATATAGCATATTGCTAGCACGATTTAACATAGCTACCATGTTGCTAGCATGATTTAACACATTGCTAACAAGATTTATCACATTGCTAGCATGATTTAACATCTTGCTAGCATGATTAACATGTTGCTACCATGATTAACATGTTGTTAACAAGATTTAGCATGTTGTTAGCATGATTTGACACGTTTCTAGCAAGCTTTAACACATTGCTAACATATTCCAACATGTTGCTAACATGATTTAACATGTTGCTAACAGCATTTAACAAATTGCTAGCATGATTAGCATATCTTAAGCCAACCTAATTATATTTGCTGCGGTCAGTCAGTTTTATAACTGTTATATGTGTTTTTTTGCTTAGTACCTTAATGATGTTTTGCAGGACTTTCTCTGTGATAACGGCTTTGTGACAGGCCGTTTTATGATAAAGATCGACCAGCACCTCCAGAGATCGCTCTGCAAACGGCACGTAGTTTAAGGCCACCCACTCCGCCTGGACACACACAGAGACACACACATGAAATAAAGACAGTGGATTAAATATATTACAATGCATTAATAAAAGAACAAAACGTCTCTTCAGCCTCAAATACTTGTGAAATAACACAATATCAGAGAAGGATTGTGAATAGACACAATTATGTGTTATTGTCAACACATAAACACTTTGTTCAAACTAAAATCAGATTTTTATCCCCACTATCTGTAAAATGAGCGACAGGATTGAGCTGAAATGACTGGAAAAACAGCCCCTACAGATTTCCACTTCAACACTAATAACATTTGTGTCAAATTGCGATGACAAGCTCCACATTACTCTGACACGGTCCACAATATCAGATGAAAAGCAGCGACTACAGGCCAAACACACCACTGAAACACACTGATGCTGATATGAGCATTATCTGAATTACTGATCGACCGAAAATCGGTTTTACCGATATTTTCCCAGATGTTTAAGCAATTTTCCATAACCGATTATCGGTTTTGTTTTATCGGATTCACCGATAAATGGTGATAATCCGTCAGGTCCTGTCCCAATTAAGCTTTGATTTAAGAGAGACTTTATTGACCATTATTTATTAATGTAGAAGTGTGTTTTGTTATGAATGCAAGGAGACAGTGAAAGTACAGAAATTACAGTATAGAAAATAAGAGTTAAAACAGTTTTGTTCAGTTCAGTGCTGTTTTAAATGTCAAAAACTGAAATAATATATGTCGGTTCTGTATATCAGGCATATAAACATGCAAATAATTACAATCGTTATCGGTTATAAAAAGTCAACATCGGTCGATCTCTAATTTGAATTTGTCCAATAGTCAATTTCATCTTTATATGCATTAAAAGGCTTTATTGTGGCCATGATACGAAGTTTGACATCTTAATTTTTCAAAAGAAATGGTTAACGCTTATTTATTGTTTAACTACATATTTTTGGTTATTATATACATTCTGAACAATAGATGGAGCGACATAGTTTCAAGTCGCTTAGTCAAAGAGTTTTGAAGATACTAGAGGTCGACCGATTGATCGGTTTTGCCGATTATTCGGCACTGGAACAATCGGTTTTCTGCAAAAAATCCATCCCGATAGTTTTTCCGGGTTGTGTCCATAGCTGAAGATGCTGAGAAGAGTACGAGAGCGGCCCCTAGAGGCGGAATAAAAACTCACTGACGCCTTGTGGAGTTTGTTTTGACACTAGACACTTTAGATGTGGATTTAAAACAGACGGTATATGTATATAGTGCACTACCGTACGTGCTTTCATATCATTATAAAGTAATTAATTTGTTGGGCTAGATGCTGCATTAGTAGAGAAAGAACAGCAGCATGTTTGCAGTCAAGGCCGAGAGGACGCTAATATTACTAGTACCTGTGTGGTGAAAATCAAGTTTTTAATGTTTTTTTTAATGTCTATATGGTGTTTTTAATATGCTTTCAGACAAACCATGTGTAAATTCATAAGTCGACAGCATTGCTGAGTATTTCCTCCTTAAAACTGCAGTGAACCAAAGACAGTCTCAAAAACACGCTTTGAAATCGCTGGTGTTTCTGACGTCACAAACTACCTTGTAACCAATCAGATCAACGTGTGATCGTCAACCAGTGGATCTCTGAGCTGAGTGAGTGAGTGGAGGCGGGGCTCATTTGCATATTCATAGAACCGCGTATACTACATGAGGCAAGGGTGTCGAGTTACATTCAAGATATTTTAAGGCACAAAAGGTCATTTTGGTGATCAAAGATGAGTTTTAAGGGATACAATTATTGACTAAAGGGGGAGTTTAAAACAATGTGACAAAAACGCACGCAAACCTGACCTAATTGTTTATTGCCACGATTTTTATGATAAATTTGCATTAGTTTATATCCAGCTGGTTGCTTTTATGCATTCATTACCCAGCAAAGTTGCATGTTTAAAGCAAGAGATGTGAGAAAGAGCATATTAACAAATCAGAAACATTAGATTTCAGTTCTTTTTTTTTCATCACTGTAATACACATTTTGTTATTGTGATTAAATAACTATCAAGTGTTTTAAAAAAGAGAGTATACATACAATATACATGTGCATCTAATTTAATTGCTACGGCCTTTGTGTCGACCACTATCGGTCGACCTCCAAGCATCCTTGTCGTCCAATTCATAGATGTGCTACATGCAAATTGGTCAATCAAAAGGCTATTAATAACTTGTAAACTTTTTGTAAGTAGGTTTAACAAAATTGAAACCACCATGTGCTTTAAACTACACATAAGGCAATAAATTTAGGCTGTGTTCAGAATGGAATAATAGCTCAATACTGCGCTGAAAAGTGTGTAGTATATACTGCGTACTACATGCTACAACACAATAGCAAGCTAGTTTATTTTCAACATGTTGCAAGTTTAATCCAGTTATCATGTTGGAAACCGAAATGTTTATTTTCTGTTTATTAGTATTTTGTGTAAAATATCAGTCAAGGTGATGTTAAAAATTTTAATTATAAAAAACCCTAGAAATGGAAGGTCAAGTCAAGCACATTGCATTGTGGGAGACTGTGTGTCATGTAGTGTTGTAGACTGTACATATTGATAAATGTACACATAATTCAAAGTTAAAAAGTATACAAAATTAACTGTTGGTGGCGCTAGAGAGTTTGAAAAACTGGCATGATAGAAGTGGAGAGACTCCATTATAAATGTGCAAAATTTCATAACTTTTCAACAGACAGTACTAAGAAACGCCATAAAATAACTGAAATTGTAGTTTATTTTGGCAGTTTTGAGATGAATGAATAGATGTGGCTGATGGAAATGAGCGGAGAAATGGCGTAAGAGTATGAAAAGAGCGAAGTTTGTCGTTTAGAGCAGTTAAATGGAGCTCAAGAGCAACCGAAGAGAAAAAGGAAGAGAAAACGAGGCAGAAAGCAGACGAGAGACGGAGATATAGAAAAAGACAGCGGAAGGGAGGAAGAACTCACCGGTGCAAACAGTTGGATCTAAAGTGGATCCGTATGAAGTACAAAAACAGAACAAGAGAAGAGCAGACAAATGTTTACTACCACTGCTGATCACAACCGCACAATGAAACTACTTTATACAATGACAACAACAAAAACTAACAAACGCTTGGTTTGAAAGTCATGTTTAAAAATACTTTGCATTTAACCTGAGGTAATGTAGGTACAATTTATATCACAATATTCTCAAAAATATACGTGTAATTTTTGAGACACAAAAACCTCATTTTGATGTAAGAGATTATTATCTAAAGTAAAAGTTGATGTTTTAAACATTTGAGTATTTCACATTTCTTTCCGGTTTGTAGTTTTAACTGGTATACTGACCCAAACCCTAGTGTTATTAAAGCTTTAAGGCGAGACACTACAGGTGAATAGGGTACAAATTTTTAAATAGCAGATATCACCATGAAACTTTCCCAGTTGATTACCTACATTAAGATGAGAAAAAAATGTATTACAAGTTTTCTGTAATTTAATGTTTAAATATGCAAATTAGGCAATATCTAATTAAATATGCGCTAATTTGCATATATTTAAAAAAAAAAAAAAAACGAAATCTGAGTATTGGATAAAGCCAGGTTAAAAATTATTATTTCATTGTGTTCACATCTTAGATGGGAAAAAAAATTACAGAGGGATTTATGGATATCTACTTTTGTTATCCTGTAAATCAGAATATACTGTCAATAGCCTTAAAAAAATGATTTTCGCCATGTTTTTTGGAATAAAATGTTATATAAATCAGGCTAGGAATAATATATTTACAAATCCCTCTGTAAATGTCTTCATAATATAACTAGGTATAAGACTGGAAAGTTTGGTGTATATCAGTGCTACTGAAGTGGAGATTTCGGACTTGGAGAATGAGAGAAAAGTCATTTTGAGAAAACGGGCTTTAAAGATTTTATCATCAGCCAATGAGATTGCGCATTCAGCCCTTTTACTTTCACGATTGGTTGCTGATAAAAAGGAAATGACCCTATTTGGATCCGACAGCATTGTACAGGAGAGAGAGAGCTTTCTAACGGTGTGTGTGATGACAGGGAGCAGACAGCGATCGCGAGCAGCGTGTTGATTAAGAACGCCAACTTTTGTTGAATTTATGAGAAATCTACAGACGCAAACAGACAAAGTGTAGTAAAATAAAGACCTAAATGTGTATTTCAGACTTTTTTTCACCACAAGTCTGAAAGAAGACATGTTATTGAAGACAAATATCCAAAAATCTCAAAATTGACCAGTAAAAAAACACGATGTTTTTGCCTGCCGTGTCTCGCCTTAAATGTTTAAAACCATAAAAATGTTTAAAGTTGAATTTGAAAAGGAACAACGTGGTCCAAAGTATTCAGACATGACTAAAATAAAATAAAACCACATGCAAAGACAAATATCTTCCAAAACAATCAGAACAATGAGAGGGAAAGCCACTGAAAGTCTCTAAAATCCCCAAATATTTATGACAAAAGTGAAATGTTGTAATCCTAGAGCCTCATATAACTGAACAGGGAAGAAAAAACAACAACAAAGAAGTGAAGACGTCTTTCAATGTGTGCATTCAAAACCCTCAAAACGCTCCAGAGCAGAAACAAAGATCATCTACTGCATCATCATATTGGGAAACAGACATGGAAATGAATGATGATGATGAGTGTATGTATGGTGAGAAATAAAACAACGAAAACCAAGTCCACCATCTTGAAAACAGCTGAAAAGTGAAGCCCATCCGAGGTGGAAACGGGACAGAGACTCACCTGGTTGTATTTGGCATTGGCCACGTGTTTGGTCTCCATCTTTCCGTACTGAGGAGGTTTACAGGAGAACTCTACGAACAACAGGAGCTGCTCAAAGATGGCGGGATACATCACCTGGAGATTCTCCGAACCCACACAGATTGCCTGGAACAATGACATACAATCTCATTCAGACGTTCAGTCTTAATCACAATCAACTGATCCATCAAATCCATCAAAAATTATATGATTTTCAGGGTTTTATCTGGTGTAAATGCAAGTATTTTATTTGGTTGGTGAGGAAAATAAGGATGGGACTGAATGGATGCCTTGTCTAGTCATTCAACAACTAACTAGTGCTCATGAAAACGACCTCATGCAACCTAAAACAAACTCGACATTCCACTAGGAATGTTAACAGGCTACATTAAAGGGTTAGTTCACCCAAAAATGAAAATGATCCCATAATTTACTCTCCCTCAAGCCATCCTAGGTGTATATGACTTTCTTCTTTCAGCCAAACACATTAAAAAATATTCTGGCTCTTCCAAGCTTTATAATGGGAGTGAATGGGGCCCAAAAAAGTGCATCCATCCATCATAAAAGTAATCCATTCAACTCCAGGGGTTAACAAAGGCCTTCTGAAGCGAAGCCATGCGTTTTTGTAAAGAAAATATCCATTTTTATAACTATAATCACTGGCTTCCGGTAAGGGCCGTACACGAGTCGGGTTCAGGCGGAAGAGTGACCTCTGACCCGACGCATGACGTTGATGAACGCGAAGCGCAGAGGATAGAGCAAAACAAAACACCTTTAATATATTAGATGTCTAAAATTAGAATTATTAAGAGAAATGAGAAATTATAAAGAGAAATGTCAGAGGAGCTTCAGTGATTTGTAAAATTATACTTCACAAGTTTGTAAAGTTATAGTTTGTAAAGTTATAATTATGGATATTTTTCTTACAAAAATGCATGGCTTCACTTCAGAAGGCCTTTATTAACCTCTGGAGTCGTAGGGATTCATTTTATGATGGATGGATGCACTTTTTTGGGCCCCATTCACTCCCGTTATATTTTTTGATGTGTTTGGGTGAAAGAAGAAAGTCATATACACCTAGGATGGCTTGAGAGTGAGTAAATCATGGGCTAATTTTCATTTTTGAGGGGAACTATACATTTAATTGTAATTGTATTTTGGTTTGGTGTGGTGTGTAATGTTTTTTGTATTTTTGGCTATTTATGCTGTTGGAATATTGTCTAAATGGAAAGCACTTTGGCCAACTCAAGTTGTTTTTAAATGTGCTATACAAATAAACTAACTAACTTAAAGGTGCATTGTGTAATATTTAGGAGGATCTGTTGACAGAAATGCATTATCATGTACATAACTATATTTTCAGTGGTGTATAAACCCTTACTTAATGAACCGTTATGTGTTTATTAGCTTAGAATGAGCCATTGCTCTCTACACACACCGCGGGTCTCCTTACATCGACATGTTTCTACGGTGGCCCTGAACGGACAAACGCGTTTCGTCACTAGTTGTTCTTCGTGCAAAGAAGCTATAGCTAAAGTCAGCGAATAAAACACTGACACAATGATGAACAAGTAACATTAATATATTCGCAATAACTTATATTAACAATAATTTCTTAATTTATCTTTGTAAAGAAACCTCTGAACTGGCAACTCTCTGCTGTCTCAGACGACGACATCTTTTCCCGTCGGCCACCGTAACTTCCGTTGGGTGCAATTCCCAACCTCACCACTAGATGTCGCTAAATATTACACAGTGCACCTTTAAGTAGGTTCTGTACCTTCTGCAGGACATCGAGGGCGGTCAGGACTGCTTCTTGAAGGCTTGTGAGCACAGCCTCGGTGTAGGAGGGCAAGATGAACGGCGAGGAGTCTGAACTTATGGGGACCGACACGGCTCCATACAGGATCACCCCCAGCTTCTTGAGATCCTCCATGCTGAACCCTCCTGCGATGTGCTGGTACAATGCTGGGAAAATCTGTATTAGTGCCGTCAGGAAAGGCTGGCTGGGTACGAACACTAGTTTATCTGGTCCACCACTAGGGGGTCGCGTGCACTCGGTTCCCACCCGGTACCAAGTGTTCCACGCTGACCACCAAAGAGCCGAGTCGTCGATCTCTTCTCCAGGTGGCGGAAGCGAAGGTTGGACGCCGTAGCGCTGGGCTAGTCGTTCTGCAAGTGAATCGGATCGGATTAGGGGTCTTCCTGGACCAGAACCTTGAAGAGACTCCATAAGGACAGAAGGAACGTCCATAGCTGCGAGAGCATCGGGTTTATCCGTGTCTTTAATGGGTGTGACGAGCTGGAGGATCTCCTGGAAGCTCTTGAGGGCGGCGAGGGAAACTTCATTGTTCTTGCTGAGGGCAGCGGACTGGATGTGGTCCAGAAGAACTTCCCAAGCTTTGAAAAAGTCACCTGCAAAAAAAGCAAGAATCAAATTCTGAGATCCGTCTTTTAATCCGGATCCATTGAAAATGGCGGGGGTTTTTTTGTTTCAAAAAGCTTTCTTTCCTCACTAGCATTTTCCAAATGTTTCTTGGCCATACTGAAACGAAGCAGGCACATATCGGTATAAACATAGGCCCTGTTTACACCTGGTATTAAGATGTGTTTTGGTCGATCGGATCGCAAGTAAACGAGGCAGACAAATTCCCGTTTTAATCCGTCTCTTCTGTCCACTTTCAAACACTTCTGTCCTGATTTCTTCGAGGGGAGAGTCTGTGGGCGGGTACATGTATGGGCTTTTTCAGATCTTTCGATCTAATGGACGGAATAAGCTCACACAATTTACATATGAACATGACCGGAGACGACTGAGAAACACACAGAGAGCATCAGCTTTAGTTTCTGCTCTGACAGCCTCAAGATCACGAACGCTGTGTGTGTGAGAAATCAGGAATGGAGAGAGAACATTGTGCTTGGTACATTTTTCATCTTCAAACCAAACTCGGTCTCCAGCCGATAAAGTTTAAATCCCGTCTGGCTCGAGCTCTTCCCATGTTTACTCATTATGTCAGTAGACGGAGAGAAGACGGTCTTTTGAACACATTCGACCACATGAGCGTTTACACTACGAAAGCAATCCGATCAAATGCGTTTTCTTCTACCTCTGGAAGTGGTTGAAAGTGGACAAGCTCAAAACCTTTTAGACCTTGTTTACACCTGTATTTAGCGTCGTCCACTTGTGATCCGATCGACTAAAACACTTCTTATAGACAAAGCGACCATAGATATCTATCAGTACAATATGCGTCACATGACTAAACATGCATCATTTTCAAATACCCCCGTTTTCACAGTCCAAACTACAACTTGGGAGGTGTCTTCAAAAAGCTCAGTTTTTGCAGGACAAAAAAAAGGCATCTCAGTGTGGACGGAAGGCCAAAATGTGTCAAACCAAAAATTATTCAGACACCAGATATAATTTTGTAATTTTTTTTTACTAGCAGGAACCTATAGTTCCTTTATGTAAGTGAGGATAGCAAAATAAATGAAACTGTGACATATTATACCCAACAATTCTTCATACAGTGACCACCAGTCAAATTTATAAAAATTTGGAACCAAAGATGATCCAGACACTTTGACCTGATCATGTTTTGCTGAAGTGTTTTTTCTTTAATTGCAAATGCTCTTTTTACACACAGACTGAACAAAATGAAGCATTGCTTGGTGATTGGTTGAGCTAAACTGGTATTATCTGATTGTGTAGTTAAATTTAACAGCTGACAGATATTCAACATAATTCATGTGTGAGACAGTCTAACAGAAGGATGGACAAAACCAGTGAAATATCAAGAGTTCTTCTCATATTTTATTACCATTTTCTAAACTATAGCGAATAAACTGTGATAATGTGAGAAATGTTGAAGATGTCTGAATAAATTTTGGTTTGACTGTAGCTGTTTTCAAATATATCTGGATTAGTGTAGATTTGCCTTTGAGAACCACATCTTGCAATGCTTACCCAGCTGCTGGAGCAGATATCTCCTGGTGTTGAAGATCCGAGCTACGCCCGCGAGCGTCAGAACCCAAGTTTCCGCCCACTGCTTCTCTGCCGTGTCGCGCGAGTGGTGGATGAGGATATTTCCCCCTCCAGATTCGATCTTCTCCTTGTCGGCCGTGGTGGAGGACTTCCTTACACAGTTCAGCAGATGAAAGAGAACCTGCGGAGCAATGTTACAGAGGTCTCCGTGATTAGCAACAATTACAATGCAATTGGGTTCATTTTTGGGATGCACGATATATCGGCCAAAATATCGGTATCGGCCGATATATGTTCATTTTAAATGTTATTGTTTTGACCCGATAAGAAAATTTGGCTGACATATTAAAGGGATAGTTCACCCAAAAATGAAAATTAGCCCATGATTTACTAACCCTCAAGTCATCCTAGGTGTATATGACATTCTTCTTTCAGACGAATACAATCGGAGTTATATAAAAAAATGTCCTGGTTCTTCCAAGCTTTATAATGGCAGTGAATGGTTTCTGTTTTGAAGTCCATAAAAGTGCATCTATCCATCATAAAAGTGCATCTATCCATGATAAAAGTGCATCTATCATCATAAAAGTGCATCTATCCATTATAAAAGTGCATCTATCCATTATAAAAGTGCATCTATCCATTATAAAAGTGCATCTATCCATCATAAAAGTGCATCTATCCATCATAAAAGTGCATCTATCTATCATAAAAGTGCATCTATCCATCATAAAAGTGCATCTATCCATCATAAAAGTGCATCTATCCATCATAAAAGTGCATCTATCCATTATAAAAGTGCATCTATCCATCATAAAAGTGCATCTATCCATCATAAAAGTGCATCTATCTATCATAAAAGTGCATCTATCCATCATAAAAGTGCATCTATCCATCATAAAAGTGCATCTATCCATCATAAAAGTGCATCTATCCATCATAAAAGTGCATCTATCTATCATAAAAGTGCATCTATCCATCATAAAAGTGCATCTATCCATCATAAAAGTGCATCTATCTATCATAAAAGTGCATCTATCTATCATAAAAGTGCATCTATCTATCATAAAAGTGCATCTATCCATCATAAAAGTGCATCTATCCATCATAAAAGTGCTCCACACTGCTCCGGGGGGTTAATAAAGGCCTTCTGAAGTGAAGCGATGACTTTGTGTAAGTATTAAAATATTCATATTTAACACGTTACAAAGTAAAATTCTAGCTTTTAGAAGGCCTTTATTATCCCCCCGGAGCCATGTGGAGCACTTTTATGATGGATAGATGCACTTTTATCATGGATAGATGCACTTTTATGGACTTCAAAACAGAAACAGCCATTCACTGCCATTATAAAGCTGGGAAGAGCCAGGACATTTTTTTTTTAAATAACTCTTGATTGTATTTGCCTGAAAGAAGAATGTCATACACACCTAGAATGACTTGAGGGTGAGTAAATCATGGGCTAATTTAAATTTTTGGGTGAACTATCCCTTTAAAGCCAATAAATAATGGATTATTTCCTTCAGCTGATACACTTTAGATGCGCACTGTTCAACATGATGGTTTTTAATGGCTTGAAATACGATTGGAATCACTTCAAAAAGGAAAATACGTTTAAGTGCAGCACAAGTCTGTCATATCGGCTACATAAAATTATAATGAGAACATAGTTTGGGGCATGGCTTTTAATGGTGAGACTTTTGTTTTTGTAATCAGGCTCTCAAAAATCATATAAAAATTTGGATTTAGATTTATCTGCAATATATATCGGTTATCGGCTTTTAAATACAAAAGAATTATCAGTTATCGGTATAAGCAAAAATTTTCATATCGGTGCATCCCTAGTTAATTTTGTCACTGGCCAAGTCTGATCCAGAACCTTCCAAACCGTTCAAATGTGTTTTCAACTACCTCTGGAAGCTCAAAATATTTTAGACCTCGTTTACACCTGCATTTAGTGTCGTCCACTTGTGATCCGATCAACCAAAACACTTCTTATAGACAAACCGGCCATAGATATCAGTACAATATGCGTCACATGACTAAAGATGCATAATTTTTTAAATAGCTCTGTTTTGGATCGATTTCCCAATATATCGATTATCGGCTTTCAAACACAAAGAATTATCGGTTATCGGCAAATAAAATTCATATCGGTGCATCCCTAGTTAATTTCATCACTGGCCAAGTCTGATCCAGTACCTTCCAAACCACAATGTTCCAGGTCGGTGGTTGCAGCAGCGTCCCGTGAGCAGCAATGGTGGAGAACATGGTTTGCCCTGCGCTTTTCCTCACAGCCGGCCGTGGGTCTACGCACAACTCGCCCAGTTTGGAATACAGGCACAACCACAGGCAGTCAAAGGGCGGTGCCGGGTGGAAGGGTCGGTTCAGAGGTTCTCCTTTATCTTGGGCCTGTTTCAGGAGAACTGCTTCCTCCTTTTCCAGCTCCTCTGTAATGGCTTCTCCCCTTTGGAAGAAGTAATCTGAGATATTCCACTGCAGAAAGTGGAGAAAGAGAAGATTTTTCACTCAGTCTACTCATCTATCCAAAGGAACTTGACTTGCAGGCAACACTTTACGATACGGTTCGTTAGTTAACATTAGTTATTGTATTAACTAACATGAGCTAACAATGAGCAATTCATTTGTTACTGTCTTCGCGATGTTGAAATTAATATCAACTAAGATTAATAAATGCTGTTGAAGTATTGTTCATTCTTAGTTCATGTTAACTAATGAACCTTATTGTAAAGTGTTACCGATTTTACTAGCAACACTAGCGGTAATCCTCACCAGAAGGCCGATAGACGTCAGGCTGATGTTCAGCTCCTGGTTCTGGAGCCCAAAGCTGCCGGCTACATCCACCACAACTTGGAGGCACATGCAAGGCATTGTGGGTAGGAAGTCGGTCACCACCAACTGCAGGCACTGGAACGCTGTTCGGATGAGGGATTCACTGCGGAATGAAAGATGCATACAAATGAGACTCTCCAAGATCAACACTTTAAATGCGACTTTTGGATGCTAGCTGTTAACTAGCTAAATCATAAACGTCAACAGGCTTCACAAGAGCCTGGTCCCTCTGGAAGCTGGTTGACCAAGGAAGTTTGCAGGATTGAACAGGCACCAATCCAGCACAAACTAGCATAACCAAAACAGGACCAATGAAAATATTTTAATTCTTGCAGAATTTGGGGACATTTACTGTTGTTCGGTACATTTTCATGGGCGATATCTAGTCGCTGATGAACAGAAAGCTGCTTGAAGAACAAAGTGGTGACATTTCAAACAAAATTAGACAAAAACTAAGTTTGTTAGAAACACAAAAACCTTTGCCATGAGTATATTGGGGTCTGGTGCGCTTCTCGTGGACTAAAATTATTTAAAAATTTTAATACATTTTTATTTAATATTTTGTATTTTTAGTGGATTTTACAGTACTATATTATATTTATGCAGTAGTTAAGTGAATCAATTTATTCACTTTTTGAGCATAGACCTGAAAATCTTAAAAGCTTTAGTGCACAGACTGAAGTTTGGTCTCTTTTTAAAGACGACACTCAACAAATTATTGCTAAAGTGACAAATTTAAAAAAGTGAACTTAAAAAAAGTTATAGAATTTTACATTTATTGTTTTGAAAAATGCACAAAAACAATTTTTAATTTTTATATGAAACACATATTTTCCAAAACACGTTTTACTCTAATACTGTGAGAAAAATCAACAAATTTAAGCTTGACATCTCAAAAAATGAGCTTTCAGTAAGATTTTGTTTGGGCGCAGTACCAAACGCTTCCACTAGATGAAATTCGTCATTTTTGACCACGAACAATACAAGTGTGTCTATATTTCTCAGGACCATTTAACCTTTTCGAATCATGTCCATGATTTTTTTGTGTTCACATAGCAAGTGCCAAAACATTTTCCAAGTTTTGTACCATTCTGATGAAGTAAAAATGATAAATAAATTTAAAAAAAACTTCAAAAGTGACCGAACGGCACCAGAGGATTAGATTAGGATGGTCTTTTCTACAAGGTCAGGCAGTGTGTCTCACCCCTGGTCGTTTCGGATCGCTCCGATGACCCCCAGTACCAGAGGCCATCCCGGTCCGAGACTGTCTCCCTGGTTCTGTAGGATCTGCAGGACACACTCCAGCTGTTTCTGTCGGATATCAGCGTGAAGGACATTGGAGAGCTCCTTCAACGGGTTCAGAAGCAGCAGCTGCAAACGCTGAGGAGGACAGGGGATTGGTTAAGTGTTGTCCAATCAATAACCAAAATCAAACTCTGAAGTAGGGCTGGGAATCGAATACTTGAGGTCAGGAATCGGATACTTGTTCTAAAAATAAAATTCAGATTCCTCTTATCGATTCCTTTGTGAGCATTTCAATATGACTTTAAACAATTCAAGTGAGAGACGACTCGCTGTTTTATGTGCTGCACACACATCCAAAACGTGCTCACAGAAAAAGTGATTTTAAACCATTTAAGTGCGAGACGCTTTCAGTGCTGCAGGCGTGTGTAACTATACTGGGCAACTCTTAAAGTGACAGCAGCCTAATATTCCTGCCGCCGCCTCTATAATAACACTAATCAAACAACAAAAGGCAATGAGAAAATGAACTCGTTCTTGACTGAATGACTTATTACTATATTTGTAATGTATATTTTATTTATAAAGTTTCTGTACCTGCATACATAAAAATCTTAAAACAGTTTATCTCAATCGTGTCTTTGTTCAGTTGTATCTATTTGTTGCGATTGCTAATTTTTTATTTGTTATTTTTTAATTACTGAGTGTTTACTTTAAAGGGGTGGTTGATTGTGACTTTTCTAACTTTAGTTCGTGTGTAATGTTGCTGTTTGAGCATAAACAACATCTGCAAAGTTACGATGCTCAAAGTTCAAAGCAAAGGGAGATATTTTATTTTACAGAATAACTTTTTAAGGACTACAACAAACGGCTGGTAGGGACTACACGAGCTTCCTCCCGGGTTAGTGACATCACCAACCCTTAAATTTACATAAACCCCCCCCCTCGCAACAAAAGGCTCTATATTGTCTCCGCTATGAACAAGCTCTTGAAGCTCCGCCCCCTGTGCCGGAGCAGCAGCTCATTTGCATTTAAAGAGCCCACACACAAAACAATGCATTTTTGCTCACCTTCAAAAAATGACAATTTTAACATCCTATAAAAAATTATCTGTGGGTTTTTTTGAGCTAAAACTTCAAATACACACCCTGGGGACATCAGAGACTTATTTTACATCTTGTAAAAAGGGGCATTATACCACCCCTTTAATAATGCTTGAAATTTATATTAGTTGGGTGTTTTTCTGTGGCATTTTTAAACCACAGACAAACGTTCCTTGTGTAAGTGTTCTTAAACCTGTTGATTTTTCAAGATATTCAGCTATAATTAAATGTTTTGCTACAAGACCAAATGTGAATGATATCTAAGATTTTTTTGTTTGTTTTTTACCTTATTGGAATCAAAATTAGGAATCGATAAGAATCGGAATTAATAATCAGAATCAAAATCGTTAAAATTCAAACGATACCCAACCCTACTCTGAAGTAGCCCTGATTTGAGAAGATCCGACTGAATTATTACCTGGTTTTGGGACAGCGGTGGCTCGTGTTTGTAGGAGAGTCCAGCTTTGATCAGCGAGGTAATGGCCTCTGCACCCCATTCCCTCATACGAGTGTTAGGATGCTGACACACCTGACAAAGATAATGGCATAAGAGGCTTCATCTTCTTATGCAATATATCATTTTGTTATTAATCTCTTATGATTTTGTGGTGAAATATGAGCGCATCGGGTGAGATTCACCCATTAATGAAATACAGACAGACAAATCAAACATTGCAAATGGAGGGTGAAAATAACATCATTAACACAAGAAAAAAAGCAAAGCAATAGATATTGGTTAAAAAAAATGTTCTTTTGCAAAAAAAAAAATGTATTATGCAAAATATAAATAGACTGATTTGCAAAATATTCATAAATTAAATTAGATTTTTTTTAAGATCACAAGAGGAGACATTTTTTGTTGGATTTGGAGTGTGTAGATCACAGATCGGTGAGTTTTGTGAATGTAAAAGTAAAGCAGATGATTAAATAATCTCAAAATAATGTGGCCATCTTGAATCAATCACAGTCAGAAAGTCCTTTCACGTTATTTGCATTAACATTCCCCAATGCATTAAACTCTATGGAGCAAAGCGTCCAGCGTCTATTTAAACTTCTGTTATTTCTACTCTATTACTTTTGACTTTCTGAAGTTGCACAACACAAAGCTGAAGGTATAAAATGACATTCTTAAAATAATTAGCATATAAAGTAGCCGTTCTGTGATCTGGGTTTCAGTGTGCAGCACAAGACGCTTGATGCGAGTCATGTGACAGCTAAGATCATTATGAAAACAAAAACATCTGATTAACGCAACAAGAAAAACATGGAATGAAACAAAACGCAGGCTGATTTGAAAACAGACGACTTCAGACAGACCGATTTAAAAAGAGGAGTCACGACTCAAAGAGAAGGATTTCTGAAGATAAAAAGAAAGTTTGGCACTTACCTTCTACAAAACAGACATGTCGCAAAAGACAGAGAAGGGAAAAAGACAACATGAGGACATCGTGCTTTAGAATATATATATATATATATATATATATATATATATATATATATATATATATATATATAAAAAACTACAGAAGAAGTGTGAGTACAGCAGACAAGGACAGCAAGTACAGAGCAGACAGTTTAGAGCAGCTCGTTAATGTTAAATATTAACATTTCAGAATAGGGTTCATTTTGTTACAACAGTTATTTAATGTAATTAGTTGTACTGATCTTAGTAAAATTTGTTTCAGCAATATTAGACCCTGAGACCCTGAAACAATATTATTAGTGATTAGAGCTGAAGTACACAGAAGAAAAATAATGCCAAATTGTGTAAAATATAAATAAAACCAATGGACAAAGACACCTTTAAAACTAAACAGTATATATAAATAAATAAATAAAAATAAAAAATAGACAGATAACTTAAAAACTTAACTGTATAAATAAATAATAAAATGATTTAAATTAAGAAATAATATATGCATAATAAATAAATATAGAAAATAAGCAAAACAAATGGACAAAGACGACTTTAAAGCAAAACAGTATTTATAAATAAAGAACAAATATAGATAATAAGTCAATTAAATAATTTTAAATAAATCATACATACCAGCAGATAGTAAATAAATAAATATAAAATATAAATAAGACAAATTGACAGACAACTTCAAAACTAAACAATATAAATAAAAAATTAAGCAAAATAAATAGATAAAGATGAGTTCAAAACAATAAATATGTATAAATATAAATAAATAATTTATATAATAAATAATAACTAAAATAAAAACATAAAATAAATATAAAACAAATGATCAAAGGCAACTTCAAGCCTTAAACAGTCTTAAAAAAATATTCTTATTTAAATAATGATTTCAAAACGAGGAGCTGCATTGTTTTGATTGGCCCCCGGTCTCACCTCCAGTAGATGAGCCGTCAGCGGCCTCCAGAGAATCTCGATCCGGTCCATGTTCACCAGTCCGGTCTCTAACAGTTTGGCCACCGCAAACAGAGACGGCTCCTGAGAGAGATATAAACATGATGAAATTAATCTGCAGTTAGCTTCAGCATCATTGTCTCTGTCGAGGCTTCGAAACACTCCGACACCCGTCTCCACGGTGACCCCTAGTGCTCAAAACAGTGTAAATGCAACAAAAACCCAGGCCAAACATGCATAAAAACACCTTTTACAAACTATTGCAAAAATTTTATTGAAAGTAAAATATTTCAAATGCAATTATCTAATCATCTTATAAGATTATCGAGTGTCTATATGTTCTTGCATCAATTGTCAGGGTTTGTTTTTATTTGTTCTATGATTGGTTCAGCTAAACAGGCCAATAAGAGACTTTTAACTACCATTATTCATTTTAATTATACTAATGTCTAATTAAAACGTCTAAAAATGTATAAAACTGATCAGAGATCAGGTAAACCCCACAGACACTTGTTCATTGGTTCTCAGTGACTCCTCATGATTTATTCGCACCCAGCTGTGAACTTTCGAAGTGCTTCGAAACAGTTATGACGTAATGAAGCCTCGTTTTCTGAAATCATGTGACTCTAGCAGTTTGATACATTCGGAACAAAATATTCATTCAAAGTCTTCGAAGCTTCATGAAGCAGTGTTTTGAAATCGCCATCTCTAGCGATTTGTGCTGTTGTGTGTTTGCTACAGTGTGTTGCTACTGCTAGCTAGCCTGTTGTGTGTTCATAAGTTCATAAGTGTTCATAAGTGGCTGTCAATCTCATTTCCTTTTTGTATATTTGGTAAAGTACTGTAAATATCTTAGTTATTATCTTAGTAAAGTATTGTAAATATCCACACTTGTAAGCTGTAGGGGGTGAGTGCCATTTCTTTAGTAAATACTGTTTTCTCCTGTTTTTCATTAGATAAGATCATTTATTGTGTTTTTAGTTTATTTTCTTTTGATAGGGACTTTAGTTTGTCTGTTAGGAGTTTGTTTGGTGTTTTGGCCTTTGCTCATCCCTGAAGTTGTGCTTTCATTTGTGGTTTTATAAATAAAAGTGGACAAAAGTATCTTTGGTTGCCAATTCCAGTTTATGTTGCGGCCTCATCATAACATAACGTAACGTAACATAGCGTAACATAACTTAACATAACGTAACATAACAACGTAACATAACGTAACGTAACATAACGTAACATAGCGTAACATAACTTAACATAACGTAACAACGTAACATAATGAAACATAACGTAGCATAACGTAACTTAACAACGTAACATAACGTAACAGCGTAACATTGCATAACGTAACGTAACATAACGTAACAACGTAACGTAACATAGCGTAACATAGCGTAACATAACGTAACATAACTTAACATAACGTAACAACGTAACATAATGTAACATAACGTAACATACCATAACATACCATAGCGTATGTAACATAATGTAACATAGCGTAACATAGCATAACAACGCAACGTAACATAACGTAACGTAACGTAACGTAACGTAACGTAACATAACATAACATAACATAACATAACATAACATAACATAACATAACATAACATAACGTAATGTAACATCTGAAGGACCATCAGGTCCAATAAACGACGCACCTTGTTGTTTCCGTAAGCCATTTCCATGGCCTCCATGGATAAAGAGCACAGGGCGTTTATCAGGTGATGCAGAGAAACGTCATCCAGGTATCTACAATCACACACACCATTCAATTCTACAATTGATCTATGGATGGAAACACGACTTATCGAAACAATTGCACTCTTTAAAAATGTATTTGACATTAAGTATCAGTGACATCATGCACTATATGCATTATTTCTATTCTGATGTTCTTACTGTGAGCTTTCAAAGAGTCTGGAAAGGATATTTGATATGACGGGTAGATCGGTCATCACCGCCGTGGTCAAAACCTGCGACAGAAAAGAAAAAAACTCAATCATTTACTCTGCATTTCATATTATTATTAATATTGTTGGCTCTTTTGGATAAAAGCGCATGAATGTAAGCATTTGGCCTGTGGAAATATAAGATGTCCCAGTGGGTTGGCAACATTTTGGACTTGTTTCAAGGCACCTGAGCATTTCTGAGCAATATCTTCAAATAACAAGGACGAAAAATGCTGCAGCTGACTCAGAAAGTGCAAAAATAACACTGTCACTTATTATGCCCCCTAATGAAAGCTGTTGTCTTGCCACTTGCCTATGGTGCACATTCTCCTCAGAGATCACCTAGATCTTCATCTCAGCTGTTATTAAATGTCCCGAAAGCTCGTTTGAAAACAAAAGGAGAACTCTTAGAGCTTCTCCCACATTAAACGTTTTTAAAGCATCAATTAAAACCTACCTTTTTTTCTCAAGCTTACTTGTAACTCAAGTTTTATTTTGTGTGAATGTTTTAAATGCTATGCAGTTTTTGTGATGTTCCAGGTTATGACTATCGTTTGCTTATTATAAATATTCTGTTTTTATTTTTTAGGGTTGAATTTTTGACATGTTCTGTTTTACTATGTGTGTATTTTTGCTTTACTTGTGAAGCACTTTGGTCAACATTCGTGTTGTTAAAAGGTGCTATATAAACTAACTTTGACCTTGACCTTGATGAGAGAGGCTGTTTTTACAGGGTTCCCACACCTTGGTAACCTTCAAATTCAAGGACCTTTCAAGGACTTTCCAGGTCCGATACCCTCAAATTCAAGAACTTAATGTGGGGACACATTTCAAGAGAGAGTAAGGTTACATTGTTTCAGCGGTGTGTCTGTGAAACGTTGAGGTGGGCTATCATCGTAGTAGTTTCGTGCACATGCGAACGTCATGGCAACGTACAACACAAAGTACCTCACGCGGGAAACACTTGACGTAACGTGCAAATGCGCGTAACTAATGTAAATCAAGCAAGCTAGTATCCATAGACCACGAAGTGTTGGTGAAATAACACATTAGCGGACTGGAGGAAATAATATGGAATTTTTCCCAGAAAACTTCTTGCACAAAATATATTAAAGCACTTTCAAGGACCTGCAGCCTATCTATGTGTGTTTATTTTCTAAAACTTTCCAGGGCCTTTTTTTTTTTTTTTTTTTTTTTTCAGATTCACAAACTTTCAAGGACCCGCGGGAGCCCTGTTTTTACCGTGCTGGGACCCTCCACGGCCCGACCGGGCTTCAGAACTCCTCCAACAGCCGGTTTCAGACCCAGAATCCACACCAGATGCTTAGAGGGAAAAACAGATGAAAATGAGTCAAAAAAAGAAGGAAACCTGAATTCCCTTAGTAAATATAGTAAACATTGTACTATTGCACTAATATTGTTCTGTAAAATAAAATTTATTTTATTTATTAAAAATATTATTTTTTACATTACAGGAAAATATATTAATATTATATATTACATATTATATATATATTAAATGCAATACTAATATTTATTGCGGTCTTAATTTCTATGCTTTCAAACATTGAGCCATTATATTTGATCATATTATATTAATTCGTAAAATGTATTATATATTACTGTTTATATATTATATTTGTAATATGCATTGTATTTTACTGATTATATTATATATTATATTATATTATATTATATATACATAAAAAATTAATTAAAAATAGGAAAAAACAACTTCAAAAATAAACTGTATAAATAAATAAACTTAAAGAAATAATATATGCATAATAAATAAATATAGAAAAAAAGCAAAGCAAATGGACAACGATGACTTTGAAGCAAAACAGTATTTATTAATACATTTGTAATATACATAAAAAATAAAAATATATGTATTGTAGGTTAAATTATATATACCAGTATTTAATAAAAAATTTTTATCTAAAATATAAATAAGACAAATTGACAGACAACTTCAAAACTAAACAGTATAAATAAATTGAGAATGAAAATTTTATATATTATATAATATATTTTTATATTAAATTAGATTGCCACATACACTCCCATTTATTTTCTAAAAAAGAAATATATTACTATTGCATTAATAATACTGCACTGTAAAACTAAAAAATCTATTTTTATTAATAATAATAATAC
>CM040841.1:25734620-25737120 GCA_022828995.1 Vimba vimba | reverse complement strand
CTTCTGTCTACTGAATAAAACTGAATTAAAGACAACCCTCATCCTCATCTCTATCAAAATGAGCCGAAACCCTAAAATTATACTTTTTTGTCCAGAAAGCTTTTATTTTATTTCGTTTTGATAATATTTTTTCTAATTTACAATGCAATTTTTTTGGACATTTTTTGTTATTTTCTATTTTATTTACCTTTAAATTACTAGATTTGATCAATAAATAATAAATAAATAGTAAATTAAGCACATTCCTCACATTCTTTCAACTTAAAATCAAAATAACTCACAATTTCATGCATAAACCTGTTAATTCAGCTCAAAATATCTTACATTGCGTATCTTTGCAGACCTCTTGTGGAAAAATAATAATATAACATGATATTTCATGACTCTAGATGGCCTTATAGCACTATATGGAGTAAATGAGGATTTCTGCTGGGTCCTAAAGTCAGTTCATTCAATATTTTTTGTGTATTCGTGGTTCAAGTGCGACAAAACTCACGGGGTCTTGGACCCCTCTGATGAACACTCAATTGTTTTAATAAAAATAAAAAAAATGCTGCGAGGGAAGGATGCGGTTAAGGACCCTGAGTGGTTGATGGTCACTCACTAGGTGGCTTTGGCACTGCCCTGCACGCTGACGGTCATGAGGGGGATCCACATGCCCCGGTACTCAAACGCAGCCTGTGCGTTCAGACCCGCTCCGGCTCCGGCACCGGGACCCTGAGCAGACCCCTGAGAACCCGACGCCGACGCACCTGAGGGACACACACTCGGACTGTTACACGAGACAATCAACGTGTGTGTGTGTGTGTTTGTGTGTGTGAGTGAGTGAGTGAGTGTGAGTGTGTGTGTGTGTGTGTGAGAGTGTGTGTGAGAGAGAGAGTGAGTGAGTGAGTGAGTGAGTGAGTGAGAGTGAGTGTGTGTGTGTGTGTGTGTGTGTGTGTGTGTGTGTGTGTGTGTGTGTGTGTGTGTGTGTGTGTGTGTGTGTGTGTGTGAGAGAGTGTGTGAGAGTGTGTGAGTGTGTGAGAGAGAGTGTGTGAGAGAGAGAGTGTTTGTGGGTGGGTGTGAGTGTGAGTGTGAGTGTGAGTGTGAGTGTGAGTGTGAGTGTGAGTGTGCGTGTGCGTGTGTGTGTGTGAGTGAGAGAGTGTTTGTGAGTGTGTGTATGTGTGTCTGTTTGTGAATGTGTGTGAGACTGTGTTTGTGTGAGTGTGTGTGTGTGACTGTGTGTGTGTGTGTGTGTGTGTGTGTGTGTACATGAGTGAGTGTGTGTACATGAGTGAGTGAGTGAGTGTGTGTGTGTGTGTGTGTGTGTGTGTGTGTGTGTGTGTGTGTGTGTGTGTGTGTGTGTGTGAAAGTGTGTGAAAGTGTGTGAGTGTTTGTGAGTGTGTGTATGTGTGTCTGTTTGTGAATGTGTGTGAGACTGTGTGTGTGTGTGTGTGTGTACATGAGTGTGTGTACGTGTGTGTGTGAGACCTGGAGGCGTGCTGGTGGATGAAGTGTTTCCTGTGCTGGGGAGGATGAAGAGGGACTGGATGAAGGAGCCCAGAGCGTTGACGATGTCTCTGAAGACTTTGGTGGAGTGTTGCTTCATGTCATACGACTGACAGAAAGACCTGCGTGCACACACACACACACACACACACACACACACACACACACACACACACACACACACACACACACACACACACACATCAGATCTTTATGATCTCCAGAAGAAGCGAAATATCTCATGACTGCCAGCAAACCCAAAACATTATGTTGTAAAACTTGTTTTTAAATGAGTGGGGATGTTTAGGCACTTCACGCAAAGAATCGTGACGCAATGGATAATACATTTTTTTCTCCCATCCCTATTATTAAACCCATAAAATATGACATCAGTATTACAAGATCTTTCATAAAACATTAAACACAATTTTAGGTTAAAATTTATATGAATCTACACAGGAAAGAGTTTTATTAGACGTTATACAAGAAGAGGCATTTTTAGTCACGCTTCACTAGTTTAAATGGTTCTGTGGTGAAATTTTTAAAAGTTCAAATATTCCCTCAGTTTATAATTACAAAAGAACTAGAAAATCACTTTTTAAATAGTCTCAGGTGGATTTTAGCATGTCACGCTGCAAAACATCAACTATTTCTGAAAATCTGAAATCACCTACATTTTGTGGAGCAGCTAATGGTCATCACAAGCAGAAGAGCTTTATAAACACACTAAAATATCAGGATACTTTTAGTGACTTATTTCAGTTAGTTGTTGAGGCAACATTTCACATTTATGATTTTTTACATAGTTTTTCATAATATTTATCTTTAAATATCATTAGATCTGCATAAATATAACAGAACACAAGAAAGTTCCAGCATGAAAGAAAAATAAATGCGTGAATGTGTATGTGTGTGTGTGTGTGTGTGTGTGTGTGTGTGTGTGTGTGTGTGTGTACCTACTTAACTTGTAGCCAGAAGTGACCAAAACCTGACAAAATCTCCAAAAACCTCC
>CM040841.1:25727120-25729620 GCA_022828995.1 Vimba vimba | reverse complement strand
CGTGGTTCTATGAATATGCAAATGAGCCCCGCCTCCACTCACTCAGCTCAGCTCAGAGATCCACTGGTTGACGATCACACGCTGATCTGATTGGTTACAAGGTAGTTTGTGACGTCAGAAAGTCAGAATTTCAAGTATATTTCTCGCAATTGCAAGTTTATATCTCATAATTCTGACTTTATACGCAATTGCGACTTTATATCACGTAATTCTGACTTTATATCTCCCAGTTGCGTATTATAAAGTCAGAATTGCGAGATATAAACATGCAATTCTGAGAAAAAAAGTATATTTCAAGTATATTTCTTGCAATTGCGAGTTTATATCTCATAATTCTGACTTTATACGCAATTGTGACTTTATATCAAGCAGTTCTGACTTTATAACCTGTAATTGCGACTTTATATCACGTAATTCTGAGATAAAAAGTCAGAATTGTGAGATGTAAACTCGCAATTGTGAGAAAAAAAGTCAGAATTGTGAGATTAAAAAGTCGCAATTACCTTTTTTATTTTTCACTCTGTGGCGGAAACAAGCATCCATAGTACTTTGTACTGTTTGCCACCAAGGAAAACCATTTTTGACCCAGGAAAGACCCTGGAGTGCATGTTAAACCCCAAATGAAAGATGGCGCACCTGGAACAACATGTACGCGTCTTTAGCGCTGGGTCTCAGCGTGCTGACGGAGCGCCGGTTGCTGTTTCCCTGGACAGCAGGAGGTTCATCCATCAGACCTGCGGTGAACCGATACAAAACACATAAAGAAACAGGACACAGGGCTACATGAGGAAATGCAATGCAAACATTCCCACAGGCTATTAAAGTTCTCGTTCACCTTTGAATTTGTCATCCTCCGCCACCATCCGCTCAAACACCACGGTCACGACCTGTCTGACGGTGGCGGCCGCCGTGTTGTTGGTGATGTTATCTTTAGTGAAGTGCAGCCGGAAACACAGAACGATTGCCTGAGATGAAGCACAAAAGCAACAGCTGCACTTTATTTCACATGTACTTGCAGCGTTTCTGCCTAAGAAAGTCCTGGGTAATATAATCAGGGTTTATTCAGAGACTGTGAAATGAAATTCCAGGACTTTCAAGGACTTTTCAAGCATTACTTTTTTGGGTTTTCAAGGAATACAATCAGATTATATGTGACCCTGGACCACAAAACCAGTCATAAGTCGCACGGGTATATTTGTGGCAATAGCCAACAACACATTGTATGGGTCAAAATTATCGATTTTTCTTTTATGCCAAAAATCATTAGGATATTAAGTAAAGATCATGTTCCATGAAGATATTTAGTAAATTTCCTACCGTTAATATATCAAATGTATATTTGTGAGTGGATGCAGCACAATCGAGGGCTTCATTTGGAGAATTTTAAAGCCGATTTTCTCAATGTTTCGATTTTTTTGCACCCTCAGAATCCATATTTTCAAATAGTTGTATCTCGGCCAAATATCATCCTATCCTAATAAACCATACATCAATGGAAAGCTTATTTATTCAGCTTTCGGTTGATATATATAAATATCAATGTCAGAAAATTTACCCTTATGGTCCAGGGTCACATATCGGACTTATCAAACAATATCTTTCGTATATTTTTAACTCAAACTACAGATATAAGGTATCCAAAGCACAACTTACAACGTATTTAATAATATACAGGGTGGGCCATTTATATGGATACACCGTAATAACATGGGAATGGTTGGTGATATTAAAGTCCTGTTTGTGGCACATTAGTATATGTGAGGGGGCAAACTCCTCAAGATGGGTGGTGACCATGGTGGCCATTTAGAAGTCGGCCATCTTGGATACAACTTTTGTTTTTTCAATAGGAAGAGGGCCATGTGACACATCAAACTTATTGGTAATGTCACAAGAAAAACAATGGTGTGCTTGGTTTCAACGTAACTTTATTCGTTCATGAGTTATTTACAAGTTTCTGACCACTTATAAAATGTGTTCAATGTGCTGCCCATTGTGTTGGATTGTCAATGGAAACCTCAAGGCCACTGGATATTTGAAATTGCTACATTATGATGTGTTTCCCTCTTTATGCACTGAAGCTGGCACGTTCCCTGAGTTTTTCCAGCAAGATGGTGCCACCACATTATGGGTGCCAGGTCCGAGCATTCCTAGATGAACAGTTTCCTGGAAAGTGGATTGGTCGTCGTGGGCCAGTTGAATGGCCCCCAAGGTCTCCCGATCTGACCCCCTTAGACTTTTATCTTTGGGGTCATCTGAAGGCAATTGTCTATGGTGTGAAGATACGAGATGTGCAGCACCTGAAACTACGGATACTGGATGCCTGTGCTGGCATTTCTCCTGCGGTGTTGCTATTAGTGTGTGAAGAGTGGGAGAACAGGGTTGCATTGACAATCCAACACAATGGGCAGCACATTGAACACATTTTATAAGTGGTCAGAAACTTGTAAATAACTCATGAACGAATAAAGTTACGTTGAAACCAAGCACACCATTGTTTTTC
>CM040841.1:25709620-25722120 GCA_022828995.1 Vimba vimba | reverse complement strand
AAATCCGAACCGCTGAAGACGCAGAGGCTGAGTTTGTTTTCAAAGGGAATATTCCCCACGATCAACGTCAATGCGTTCATGTTTGCCTGAATCATTTCACACACCAGACTGCTTTACAAACGAGGGTCAGTAAAGCTGGTTTTGCTAAGAAGCTGCTCCTGAAAAAAGGATCGGTACCAACTATTCGTGTTCCTGCTGCACCTCCAGAAGAAGAAGTGAGTGTAACGTTTATTAACCTTTATATTAATCTTTATATTAATCTTTGCAAATCGCTTGCTGCACTCTTCACGATGAATGCGGCTGTTTACACTCAGGTACATTACGGCATGTTTTCTATGTACGACGTTCTCAATATAATTCATAACCCCACGTTTATAATGAACAACGCGTTATGGTTATTGTGTTATTAAAACGGTGTCCGCACAGAACAGAGGGGCGGGGTGAGCAAAGCTCATTATCATTTAAAGACACATGCACTTAAACGGCGTGCTGAAAACAGAGCTGTTTTTGACCAGGTAAAATGAGTGTATTCTTACAATACTAATGAGAATTTTTAATTAAAGTATATTACAAACTTTTAATTTAGACCCTAAAGAATCATATTAGCTTGTACAAAAATGGCATTATATGACCCCTTTAAATAAAACTAAAACCATAATAAGAGCATTACTTGAAATAAAACAAACAAACTGAAATAAAATAAAATAAAACTTAAACTAAAAAAAAATTAGATAGTTGTTTTATCATTTTCATTTAGTTTAAGTCGAAGTACTAAAATAACAAAAAAATACTATACAGAAACATTTTAAAAAACAAAAAAAATGACAAAAACGCAACATAATTACTAAAACTTATTTGCTAAAAATTAAAATTAAAACAGAAAATCTAAAAAATAAAATCTAATTCAAAATATTGGCAAAAACTGGGGTTGCAGGATTTTTGTTTAGAAATGTACCGGAATCTTTCAGCCACTTTGCAACCCTACCACCCTAGCAACCACCCCGAGTACCCTAGCAACCACATAGCAACACCCTAGCAACCACATAGCAACACCCTAGCAACCACCCCAAATACCTTAGCAACCATAAATCAACATCCAATCTATCTAATCATTTTATTTTATCTATCTGTCTCTCTGTCAAAAAAACAAACTTTTAAAATTACTAAACTAAAACTTTAAACTATTTCCAACTTAAAACCTGTAAACTTAAAGCTGTTAAAACTACTTCAGCCGTTCTGGTCCGGCTCTCTCCAGCCAAACTTTACTCATCTAGCCTTGTGATGCATCTAATAATGCACTGTATGATCTCATGAATAATTGTAACCACAGTTTTAATACTTCTGCTACACCTTTAATGCATTAAAATACATGAGATGTAACAAGGAATCTGCAAATATTATAATGCATTTTAACTTTGGCTATTATTATTTATGAAAAGACAATGCATTAATCACAAAATCTGTCCATTTCCTATTTTCGAACAGCCATTTTATAAAGTGCCACGTGTGAAATTAGGAAGTTTCTCCTAATCTTTCATCCATCAGTCAGCAAACAAAAACCGGTCTGATTCTCTAGAGACACAGTTGTGTTTCTCGACTCCGAGTCTCAGTGAATGAATGCATCCACAGAAACGAGTTTTGGGATGAATCTAACGCTGTTGATCGAGAGGCCGTAAACGCTCACATGCAAAACCACGAAAGCATGGAGTCAGAGAAGTCAAAGCCTCTTTCTCTCAGAGGAACACAGCGTGTGTGTCAGCCTGAGATCTCCAGCAGTTCAACGGCTCCTTTATATCTGGGAAAACCTCATGAAGTCCTGCTGGGAAGAGTCGGGAGTCGTGCTTAAGTCGACGTCAGAGTCACTTTGGTCGGAGCGAGAGGGCGGTTTAACTTATTAATGAACTACACAAAAATACAGCAAGTTTTTAAACTTTACTTGAAGAGCAAATAACGTGCGTCAGGTGTGCTTTGCTTTTGTTTTTAAATAAAGCCCCTGTAAACTTCATTGTTACATATAATATTGTAATATTACAATGCTATTATATTTAGTGCGTGAAATTCAATTATTTAGTTGTAAATTAAAAGCTTGATAATGTCACTGTTAAATACCTAGAAGTATTGTGGCATTTCTCTATGTTTCTCACTGACACTCACTCACACACTCACTCACTCACTCACACACACTCACACTCTCAATCACACACTCACTCACACACTCACTCTCAATCACACACTCACTCACACTCACTCACTCACTCACTCTCACTCACACTCATTCTCACTCACTCACACACTCACACACTCACTCACACACACTCACACTCTCTCAATCAATTTCAATTCAATTTCAATTCAAATGAGCTTTATTAGCAATAAAATCAATCACTCACTCACTCACACACACTCACACTCTCACTCTCAATCACTCACTCACTGACACTCACTCACACTCACTTACACACACTCACACACACTCACACTCTCACTCTCAATCACTCACTCTCAATCACTCACTCACACACTCTCAATCACTCACTCACACTCACTCACACACACACTCACACTCTCAATCACACACTCTCACTCACACTCTCACTCACACTCTCACACACTCACTCACACACTCACTCACACACTCACTCACACACTCACTCACACACTCACACACTCACTCACTCACTCACTCACACACACTCACTCTCTCTCACACACTCTCTCACACACTATCTCAATCACACACTCTCTCTCTCTCTCTCACACTCACTCACTCAAACACACACACTCACTCACTCACACACTCACACACACACTCTCTCACTCACTCACTCACTCACACACTCACTCACACTCACTCTCTCTCACACACTCTCTCACACACTCAAACACACTCACTCACACACTCAAACACACACACTCACTCACTCTCTCACTCACTCACTCACTCACTCACTCTATCTCTCACACACACTCACTCTCTCACTCACTCTCTCTATCTCTCACACACATACTCTCTCTCTCACACACACTCTTTCTCTCACACACTCATACAACTCAATTCATTGATTGCACTCCATCAGCTCAGATACCTGGATAAATCAGTGATTTATGACCTTTGCCTGCATGTCAATCTGCTTTCAGATGATTGACAGCTGCTTTATGACACTTTGATGGATAGTAACAATGCCATAACAGCCGAGTGTGTCTTTCGGACACCGTCACACAGATTTACGGAGTGCCTAATAAACGCATTATTATTTACAATAAACAGAAACTTGCTTGTCGCCGTCACACATCTTAAAACTATTTTTATTGGGGCAGAGGATATATACTAATCTAATATAATATAATATCTAATATAATAATCTTAAAGCATTTGCTTACACCGTTATATATTAAGATAAATTATTATTTGTATATATTTTTTACATGTGCATTGAAAATACATTGGCCAAATTCTATCTAAGACGAATTTTATTTATTTTGCAACTTATTGCATTTGCTTAATTGTACCATTATATATGAAGATATATTATATATAAATTATTTGTACATTTTTTTACATGTGCAGAGGAAATATATTGGCTGAGTTTTAATACGTTTTTTTAACTAAAATGAATTGCATTCAATATTTATTTAGCATTTTATTGGATTTGCTTAATCATACGACAGAAGACATTTGATATATTAATTATTTGTATATTTTTTACATGTGCAGAGAAAATATACTGGCCAATTTCAAGTTTCCAATCTAAAATTAATTATATGTAATAACATTTAATTGGCAATTTATTGAATTTGCATATTACATATTACGATGTATATATTATATATAAATTATTAACACTTTTCACATGTGCATTATGTACATATAGTCAAGCTCTTAACTGTCAATGTAACTTACAGGAACCATAACGTACACAGATATAGCTATTATATATTCATACAGTCACGCGTATGTAAACAGATACAGACGAACCAATAGATATAACGCCAATACATACGCATATACACGGATATATGTAGTGAATGTATACATATATATTATAGATCCACACATATGTATCTATATGTACCTCTTTGACTGGAGGGAATTTCTTCTTGCACTCCATGGAGAGAGAGCGCAGATCCGCCTGCATGTTCTCCAGGAGTTTCTTCACCGCTTCAGGGCTGCTGGTCGACATCTTCACACTCATTCGACACTAATTCAACTCTTATTAATGATTAATAACTCAATTAAACCGAGCGGGATATGTTTCGGCTCCAGCGCGAGACACATAAATATCGCTCGGTGCCGCTTCACACACATCAATAAACGAGTCTGTCTTCAGCCGCACGCGCTCTCGTGTGTCGCACACATGATCATAATCATGCTGATCGTTATGATCGAGAGGCTCTGTATGATGTTTATGATCTATACGTGCGCTTCTCGCTTGAGTTTCATGTTTTTTTCTTCATTCCTGGATCCCCATAATGCCTGTGCGGAAAATGACACGTCACGTTAGGCGTCACTTCCGTAAACACTGACCGGATCCGCAGAGAGAGAGGGAGGGGCTCTGGCGCCCCCGCGAGGCGCTCAGGGGAACTGCAATACTTTCACAAAACGGATCAAAACACTCAGAAGTACGTGATATTCGATTATATTTTTAAAGTCCGATGCTGTTAAGTTTACCTCAGGAATTATACTTCAGCATACTGAACACTGAACTATATCTATAACACATTTAAACAGCTCTTAAATGCACGTAAATAATCATTATTGAGGCTATTTTCACAATATTAGAATATTATAATACTGAACTAAATCTATAACACATTTAAACGGCTCTCAAATGTAAATAATCATTATTGAGGCTATTTTCACAATATGGTAATACTGTACTAAATCGATAACATTTAAACAGCTCCTAAATGCACGTAAATAATCATTATTGAGGCTATTTTCACAATATTAGAATATTATAATACTGAACTAAATCTATAACACATTTAAACGGCTCTCAAATGTAAATAATCATTATTGAGGCTATTTTCACAATATTATAATTCTGAACTAAATCGGTAACACATTTAAACAGCTCTTAAATGCACGTAAATAATCATTATTGAGGCTATTTTCAAACTATTTACATATTTTATCCTATATTCTCATCAGAGAGATGCATTTACATTTAGATACTTGTGTCCAAAGTGACTTAGATGAGAAGTCGGGGTTAATACAAGAAATCTTACATTAGCATAAAACTGACTTTGATTTTATCCTATTTTATTGTTGATATTTTATCATATTTAACCTCTAAATGCTATGATTTTGCTCCTTTAGAGAGCTTATTTAGCTTAATGCATTCTTATGTTCATGCAAATGCAAATAAAGTTTAATTTTAAGAGGAAAAAATACTTTTAGCAAAGCACATGCATTTCAATTTAGGGTTAGGGTCATATTTCATCCAAAGTGACTTATGTGCATGAGAAGTATTCACAAGGAAATTTTACATTAACGTAAAATGAACAAAACCATTTCAAGTTATGTTAATGCAACAGCCGTTTGCTGCACTGATCCGTTCCTGTCTGATTACAAATGCTGGATTAAATATTACGCAAACCAGTGCATACCAGTTTTTTCTTTAATCGATGTAATGTACATGAGTAATACAGTATATCTGGCTCAAATGTAACACATTTACAAAGTTGTAAAACCAAAACTCAAGCTTTCTGTACAGGTTATATACACAAAGACTGCAGTTGGTCTGCTTACAGGACACTTCATATACGTCATCACAACATGTACCAGAGAACACACCCACATCTGATCAATCTGATTGATTTGTGCAGACGTTAAAATTTTACACATTTATCACACATTTGTTAAATTCTAGACGACAACCGTACTCTGCTTTAATAAAGTTTCGCAATAAAAATACAAAATCGTGAGATACAATGATTTATATCCTAAAACACTCTCAAGTGCACAAAAGTATTGATCAATAACCCTGTGTAACACCACAACCGTTTCACATCTCCTCATTCAGATCTGCATTTAACATCTAACATCTTCATAGGCTTTTATAACTAACGCATTCTGAGTATAACACCTCACAGGCTTTGCTGTATTTATAATGCACATCCACATGGATTCTAAAAACACTGTTTTGCTTCCTTAGAAAGCAGATGCATTGATTGTATGAACTGAAACAGTCCTAAAGACACTCCAGTTTCGGTTTCCAACATCTAGTTTGATTGCGTTCCTCTCTGCCACCGGCTGGGCAAAGGGTTTGATGGAGGAAATAGTTCACAGAAAAATGAAAGTTACGTTATTCACTGGACTCATGTCGTTCTAAACGAACTTTTTCCCCTCTAGAACACAAAATAAAATACAATGAAATCACTGACTATCGATTGTGTTCCACTGAAGAAATGCAGCTTTGGAAAGACATGAGGGTATGGAAGCTTGTTTCCACCACAAAATAAAACATTTTAAAAGATAATTGCGACTTTTTATCTCACAATTGCGAGTTTACATCTCACAATTCTGACTTTATTTCTCAGAATTGCGAGATATAAAGTCAGAATTGCGTGAAATAAAGTCGCAATTGCGTGTTATAAAGTCAGAATTGCGAGATATAAAGTCAGAATTGCGTGAAATAAAGTCGCAATTGCGTGTTATAAAGTCAGAATTGCGTGAAATAAAGTCGCAATTGCGTCTTATAAAGTCAGAAACATTTTTTCTCGCAATTGCGACTTTATATCACATAATTGCGAGTTTATATCTCATCTTTTCTCAGAATTGTGAGATATAAACTCACAATTGTGAGATATAAAGTCCAATTCTACACTGTAAAACCCAACAAGTTAAGCTAACTCATTTCATTTGAGGAAACCGATTGCCTTAATTCAATTAAGTTTATAAAAAACAATAGTTATGAGTACTCTGAACTTATTTTAATCGAGTCCACTAAAACAGTAATACAAAGTCAAATTCAATAAGTTAAGCTAACTTATTACATTTGAGGACACCGATTGCCTTAATTCATTGTAAAACCCAACAAGTTAAGCTAACTCATTTCATTTGAGGAAACCGATTGCCTCAATTCAATTAAGTTTATAAAAACAATAGTTATGAGTACTCTGAACTTATTTCAGTTGAGTTTACTAAAAGTAGATATACATTGCAGTCAATAAATTAAGTGATTAATTAAGTGATTATTGAGCATTAGTGATTAACACCTGCTGTTAACGAGCAGAATCAATGAAGGAAAGAGAAACACAAGAACTACAACTGACTTCCAGCCACAGCCTTAGATGAAATCAACTCAAGATAAAATACGTTTAAATCTCTAAAGATCTCAGCAGAGGAGGATTAAACCACTACACACACAGCATTACCAGCTTCACTTATTACTAAACAGTTTGACTTGTCATGCGTCTACAGAAGTTGTTATTGAGAATGAACAGAGGGTTAGATGCTAATGATTTATTGAGTTTCATTTAAAGACACCATGATAGTGATCCGTGTTTGCTTTAGTTGGGCTCTTGACCCTTGACTTTATAACACCAGTTTTTCCTCTGGCTGCTGTAACTGAGTGTTCATAAAACACATTTGTTATGGCACATACGCCAAAAGAAAATATGAGCATGTGGTTGTGTTAAGATGATAAAAATCATCATTTAGTGACTTGATTCTCTGATCATTCCCAGAGCCTAATCTCTGATTAGACAGGTGATGTATTACTTGTATTATTCATTATAGTATAACTGATTCTGCTGTAAGACCCATTGTTGTGATTAACAGATTTTAAAAACCTCTATGGTATCATGCTGACTTACACAGACATCAAGAATCAGCATATGAATCTCAACAATGGTGACCATTAAAAAATGATTAATGCCGCAATGCATGCCATGGATAAGTTTTGTATTATGCTAGTACCCAGCATGCATCATTTTTTAATGGTCACCATTGCTGAGATTCATATGCTGATTCTTGATGTCTGTGTGAGTCTTAATAATGCAATACCTTTTCTGTGAAACTTTTTGTGCACAACTATTTGTAAAATCCTTCATATTATCTGATGTCTCAACATGGCTAGCTCTTATGTTGTAGAATCACAGTTTTGAGTGAAACTAATATGTTGCCCTTTTAATCAGAGATCAGACTCTGAATGAAATCAGTGAATCAAGTCACGAAATGATGATTGTCATCAACAATCCTGCACCATCAACACCAGATCAGACTTTTCCTTGGCTTTTGTGCCATAACAAATATGTTTTATAAACACTCAATTATAGCAGCCAAAGAAAATCTTAAGTGCAAAAGTCAAGGGTCAAGAGCTCAACTAAAGTAAGCGCTGATCTCCATCATGGTGACCTTAAATGAAACTCAAATCATCAACTTCTAAACCTTTGTTAATTCTAATAAGAACTTCTGTAGACGAATGGCAGTAATAAAGTCAAAGTGGTTAGTAATAAGTGAAGCTGATAATGCTGTTTGTGGAGTTGTTTAATCCTCCTCTGCTGAGATCTTGAGATATTTAATGTCTTCTTTTATCTCCAGTTGATTTTGCTGTGGCTGGAAGTCAGTTGTAGTTCTTGTGTTTCTCTTTCCTTCAGTGATTCTGCTTGTTTAACAGCAGGTGTTCATCACTAATGCTCAATCATCACTTAATTACTCACTTAATTATACAATTATCATTCTGGGATCTAGAAATAACTCATTCAGTTTGAGTTCTGTTTCAGTCTTTCAAGTTTCGGTAATATTTGAGTGCTGTGAACTCAATTGTATTTAGTTAATATTACTGTTAGGTTTTACAGTGTAAGGAAAAAAAGACAGACTTTTTTTTATATATTTTTTTTTTTACCTCAGAATAGTTTATATCTCACAATTCTGACTTTATAACACGCAATTGCGACTTTATATCTCCCAATTCTGACTTCATGTCTCGCAATTGTGAGAAAAAAAGTCAGAATTGTGAGATAAAAAGTCGCAATTATTATTATTTATTTATTCAGTGGCGGAAACAAGCTTCCATATGAGAGTGAGTAAATGATGAAAAAAGTTGCATTTTTGAGTGCACTTTTCCTTGATTAACAACACTAGAGCTAAACAGCTTATGCAAATCCTTCCATCCATCATTTGAAGATCCAAAAGGCTTTTGGGGTGAATTGCAAAGGATCTTCCCGTTTCGATTCAAGGCATTGTGAATCTACTCAGATTGTCAACTTTTAAAAGTTCAACTTTTAAAGTGTCAATATTACTGAAAGCAGAAGAAATAAAGTCAAAGAACAACAGGTTTGAAATGACATTATATAAGAGCTGCACGATTCTGGATAAATTGTTTAAAATAGAGATCACGATTCTCCCACGATTCTGAATAGACAACTAAACAAAACAGTTGATTTAATAAATTTGAATAATAAAAAAGAAAAAATGTAATCGGGTTGAGTGAATGATTCAATGACTCACTCAAAAATACTTCACTTGTTTCATTACTGGGTGAATCAGCATTTTTGAACAAATATGAATGAATGATTCATTGACAACTATATTTTAACAGTCACTTGTCGCCACCTACTGGTGTAACGATGTAATTGATCTTTATTTAAAGCACTAAGTTACTTTCAAAAGGTGATTTACGCTTCCGTAGACATCAGAGTTTATATCCAAACTATAATCTTTTATCTTAGTACTTCTGTGATAATTTGAACAAAAATGATATCCAATTAAAATTATATAATTATTATGAATATATAAAATAGCAAAAGTTACACACATGTAAATGTAAAATGTAAAAATGTAAAAATGGAATATATATATATATAGATATATATATAGATAGATATAATTTTGTGTCAATTTTGCCAATTTAATGCAAATCCAATAAAAATTAAAATACATAATTATATAATTATTATAAATACATATAAAGTGGCAAAAATGACACAAAATGATATATAAAAAAAATGGGAACACATTTATATATATATATAATTTTTTCTTCTTCCATTTTTTGTATAATTTTGTGTAACTTTTGCCAGTCTGATCAATTTAATGCAAATCCAATAAAATTTATATAATTATATAATTATTATGAATATATATAAAGTGGCAAAAGTTACACAAAATTCTATATAAAAAATGGGAAACAATTGTATATATATATATATATATAATTCTTATTTTATTTTATTTTTTATATTATTTTGTGTAGCTTTTGCCAGTCTGATCAAAAAGTTAAATCCAGAATAGACATATTTAAAATAAGTGTGATTATTTTACAGAAGTAAAACGGGTTGCAAACAGTGTTTCAACATTCTGCTGTCTATAATATTGACACTTACTGGCTTTAACCCTCTGAGCAACGAGAGCAAGCATGAAATCAGAAGGATCTTCAGATCCTCTCACAGACTCGAGAGGTCGAGGGTCATCCTGGCGTGTCGTAAGGCGTATTTGGCTGCCAGTACTGTGTGAGGTATCATGGGAAGGTTTTGAAGCACCACCCTCGGGGAAACATGCAGTGGTCCGTCACGGGACGGCCAGGCTAACAGTGCGACTCTTTCTCGCTGACGGGTATGTACCCGTCTTTGTTCGGGGCGTTTCGCTGGCGAAGAGTCTCGCCGTCGGCTGAGAAAATGGCCTGAGTTTTCTCCTGTTCCCGTCTGGATTTGGGCAGGTCCAGCGAGGGCGTGATGAGCTCGTTGAAACGCTGAGGATAAAAGAGTGGACTAATATAACAACCATTCTAATACTGTTTTACAGTAACGTTTGCATAGTATGTAATTGTTCTCAGTGTTGCGGGAAACGCATTACAAGTAACTTGAGTTACGTAATCAGATTACTTTTTAAAGTAAAACGCATTACTTTTAAAATTTACAACAAAATATCTGAGTTACTTTTTCAAATAAGTAACGCAACTTTTACTTTGTTTTCTCCTTTAATTACCTGACAGCTCTCTTGTCCAGAGGTGTTGTGTGTGAACATGATGGTTATTGTAGTTCTAGACTAAATGTGAGCGTGCCTTTACTCATCCCACTTGCACAAAAAAGATTCAATATTCCTCAAAATGAATCAAAGTTACTTTTTAAGGGAGTAACGCAATACTGTAATGCATTACTTTTCTAAAAAAGTAACTAAGTAACGCAATTAGTTACTTTTTAAGGGAGTAACGCAATATTGTAATGCATTACTTTTCTAAAAAAGTAACTAACACAATTAGTTACTTTTTAAGGGAGTAACGCAATATTATAATGCATTACTTTTCTAAAAAAGTAATAAAAGTAACACAATTAGTTACTTTTTAAGGGAGTAACGCAATACTGTAATGCATTACTTTTCTAAAAGAGTAATAACTAAGCAATTATTTCTTTTTTAAGGGAGTAACGCAATATTATAATGCATTACTTTTCTAAAAAAGTAATAAAAGTAACGCAACTAGTTATTTTTTAAGGGAGTAACGCAATACTGTAATCCATTACTTTTCTACAAAAGTAACACAATTAGTTATTTTTTAAGGGAGTAACGCAATATTGTAATGCATTACTTTTCAAAGTAATTTTCCCCAACACTGTTCTCAATGAATTCCTCAAAATTTGTAGTATACAACCATAGCACACTATGTGGGACATTTTATCCCATAATGCGATGCACTTGACTGTGATTTCTGGCGTGATGCATGGCGTCGCTCACCTCTCGCAGTGAACCTTTGGCGGTGCTCAGTTTATAAACGGCCCACAGTGGGATGCAGACCATGGAGGAGAGCGCCAGCAGCCAGCCCAGCGCGTAACCCCACCACGGGTACACATACTCGTTATTATACTTCAGAGGAGTGTATTTGATCAGGGAGAACGCAAACGTACCCTGAAAACACAAGACTAGATTAGAGCGCTTGATCGTAAAACTCAATTCAATTAAAACTTTAAAAGACAGAGTTTCTATAAATGCAGCAGTAACCAGTATATATATCTATATATATACTGTATATATATATATATATATTAGGGCTGTCAAACGATTAATCGTGATTAATCACATCCAAAATAAAAGTTTGTGTTTACATAATATATGTGTGTGTACGGTATATAATTATTTTCTATATATAAATACACACACATTCATATATATATATTTAAGAAAAATGTGTTATTTATATATAAAATATTTATATATAATATAAATTAAATATATAATATAAATATATATACACAGTATATACATGCAAATATTTCTTAAATATATACATGCATGTGTGTGTATTTATATATAGAAAATAATTATATACCGTACACACACATATATTATGTAAAAACAAACTTTTATTTTGGATGCGATTAATCACGATTAATCGTTTGACAGCCCTAATATATATATATATATATATATATATATATATATATATATATATATAAATAGATATAGATATAGATAGATATAGATATAGGCAGATCTATAATGTAAAATGCAGATTTGGTGCTTAAGGTGCAGATTTCTTGTTATTCAATATATTTTGCTG
>CM040841.1:25672120-25704620 GCA_022828995.1 Vimba vimba | reverse complement strand
TCACTATGACCAGCTCTCTACAGAACATGTCTGCTGTTCTCTACATACGGCATGCGGAGATTGTATAGATTCACAGAATTGCTATATGTGACCCTGGACCTCAAAACCAGTCACACGGGTCATTTTCAGAAATTGAGATTTATACATCACATGAAAGCTGAATAAATAAGCTTTGAGAAAATTGCCTTTAAAGTTGTGCATTTATGTTCACAATTGTGCAGCATCCACTCACAAAAATAAATGTTTTATATATTTACGGTAGGAAATTTACTAAATATCTTCATGGAACATGATCTTTACTTAATATCCTAATGATTTTTGACATAAAAGAAAAATTGATAATTGTGATAAATACAATGTATTGTTGGCTACTGCCACAAATATACCCATGCGACTTATGACTGGTTTTGTGATCCAGGGTCACATATAATATCTATATTATCTATCTTGGGTTTGGAAGCGACTCTTATTTAGAATTTGGAATCAAATTATTCTAATGAGTCAGTTCTATTATAGTGAATCAATCTCATAGTTTACAACTAAATGTGAGGTTTAAAGTCTTTTGTTGTGACTATAGTAAAAGAAACACATCATGTGGTATCTATTATTGACGTTCATCTCTGGAACCAGCTTCCAGAAAACATTAAAAACGCTCCAACTATCACAATTTTTAAAACTAGATTAAAGACCAAACTTTTTTCAGATGCTTTTTACAGTTAATGTGTGTATAAATAAATATATTTATTTATTTATTTTGTTGGTGTCATATATTGTAAAATTGTATGTAGTTTTATATTGTTATTTTTTACATTTTTGTGTGAAGCGCATTGCATTGCTGCTGTGTATGAAATGCGCTATACAAATAAATTTGCCTTGCCTTGCCTTGCCTATTATTGATGTTGAATAGATAATGAACAGAAATAAGAGCTCGTAATGCGTGTGTCGTGTCCTCACCTGTAGCAGTTGTTGTTGTATTTGTTGTAGCTTCCGAGCGCGGTCAGGCAACCCAGACAGATCGCGTACGAGAAGAAGATCTGCGTGCCGGCGTCCATCCACACCTCAAAACACAAACACAAAAACAACTTTAATATATACTGATGAACAGACACATTAATAGAGAAAATAAATGTCCTTATTATTTGTTAGGCATCCATCTCTTATTCTCTTATTGTGCTCTCTAGCTTTTTGGATTCTCATGATTGTTAATTATTTTTTTTTATTTTCATTTGTTTTATTTATATTATGTTCAGCACTTTGGGTCTAATGTGTAGTTTTGAACTATTATTATTACATTTTGGGTATTATATAACATATAGATTTTTTATATAAAATATAAAAGTATAAATATATAAGTCAAGTATACCTGCCAATTTTGCATTATATAATTAATAAAACATTATACATAATTTACATTATATACATATACAATTAACATTTTATTAATTTCATTTTATTTAATATTTTATTTTGGGTTTATACAATATATATATATATATATATATATATATATATATATATATATATATATATATATATATATATATATATATATATAAAATAAAATAAAATAAAATAAAATAAAATATCTTTTTTTATTATATATAAAATAAAATTTTCAAATAAATAAAATATTTAATTATATAAAATATATTATATAAAATATTTTTTTTTATGTAAAATGAGGTTTCAAATATATATATATATATGTGTGTGTGTGTGTGTGTGTGTGTGTGTGTGTGTGTGTGTGTGTGTGTGTGTGTGTGTGTGTGTGGTGTGGGTGTGTGTGTGTGTTTGACATGATTAGCAGTTTAACTAATTTGGCTTCAGGTAATAAGCTTGAATGGACAAGCTGAGAGACTAAAGCTGTTGTAGGATTCCTGGATCTTGTGAAACCTATTGTTTATTAGTCTTAAAGTCCTGAAACGAGTTTAGACATGATCTGGGAAAAACATGCTGACGGTAGTTTTGCTATTAGCTTGTCAATCAAACACTCTGACATCAATCCCAGCGCTTTCTGTTATTCGTAACTTCATTCGTTCACGTGCCGCCACAGGCGATGTGGATATTAAAGCTCTTACGACACAAGATGCACAACGTGACACATGTACTGTACAAGACTGGTGTAATCTCAGGTGAAAATCATGCATCTAATCACTTCGCTTCTTCTTCATGTGCAAAATTCCTCACACTCCCTTTAAAACCTCACATGTATCACCAGAAGTGTGCTGAAAACACCACTGATGTCCAAGCGACACACAACCCTTCGAGAATTTCTGACTAACTTCATCAGCCCAATGGCTCTCTCACAATTCCAACCTTCACAGAATTAAAATGTGTTATTAATGTCAATCCATTTAAAGGATCTGATTTTAAAGGATCTGACCCCATGATGGCCAAGTCTTTGGAGCCACAGATCACCGATTTGACTAATTGTTCACATAAACCCACAAGATTTTGTTGAACTGGACTCATTTTACACATCTAAGACCAAAAACAGCAACGGTTATCTCTCAAATCCAACCAAACATGTCAGAATTGACCAAAAAGATGTTTATTATGCATTTTTATTTGAGGTTGAAGTCAACAAATCTATCCTATAACATTTACAGAATTATGAATGGGTTATGAATTTCGATTCATGTTGATTTTAAAGAGTCTGACCCATTATAGCCAAGTTCATGTAAACCCACAAGAATTTGTTGAATTTTTATACATCTACGGCCAAAAAAAGTCAATGGTTTATGTCAAAATCCAACCAAACATGTCAGTATTGGCCAAAAATATGTTTATTATGCATTTTTATTTGAGTCTGAAGTCAACAAATCTATCCTATATCATTTACAGAATTAAAATGGCTTATAAATGCCACTTTTTAAACAATTTGATGCTCAAGTTTTTAAAGACATAGATTACCGATTTGACTAACTTTGTCAAACTGTTTATATTTCTGGTTGAAGGTTTCATTGATTTTGGCCTCGTTTGTATATCTAAGAACAAAAGATTTCAAAACAGCAAATCCAACATTTACAGAATTATGAATGGGTTATGAATGTCGATTCATGTTGATTTTAAAGAATCTGACCCATTATAGCCAAGTTCATGTAAACCCACAAGAATTTGTTGAATTTTTATACATCTACGACCAAAAAAAGTCAACGGTTTATGTCTCAAATCAAACCAAACATGTCAGTATTGACCAAAATAGGTTTATAATTAGTGACTGACCGATAATCGGTTTTACCGATATTTTCCCTGATGTTTAAGCATTTTTCCATAATCTAGTATCGGTTTTGTTTTATCGGATTCATCGATAAATGGTGATAAGTCCTGTTCCAATTAAGCTTTTATTTAAGAGACACCTTAGTGACTTTATTTTTTAATTTGCACTCTTTCAAACTCCATTATTTATTGATGTAGAAGTGTGTTTTGTGATGAATGCAAGGAGACAGTGAAATTACAGTATAGAAAATAAGAGTTAGATCAGTTTTGTTCAGTTCAGTGCTGTTATAACTGTCAAAAACAGAAATAATAGCCTACATGTCGGTTCTGTACATCGGTTATCGGGAATATAAACATAATCACAATCGTTATCGGTTATAAAAAGTCAATATCGGTCGATCTCTAATTTCAACATGAAATCTTGTTGAATATCCTATAACACTTTAAGGAATTAAAATACCTTATGAATGCCACTTTTAAACAATTTGAGCCATGATACTTAAGTTTTAGAAGCCTTAGATGGCCAATTAACCAACTCTGTCCAGCCGTTTACTTTTCTAACTGAAGATTTCATTAACATTGGCCTCATTTGTATACATTTAAAGCCAAAAGATGTCAAAACAGCCATGGGTATCTCTCAAATCCAACCCTTGCAGAATTAAAATGGGTTATGAATATCGATTCATGCTGATTTTACAGTATATGATCCATTATGCTCAAGTTTTTGAGCCTTAGATCACTGATTTGACCAACTTTGTACAACCGTTTACCTTTCTAGCTGAAGGTTTTTATACATTATCCTCGTTTTTATACATCTAAGAACAAAAAAGTGTTTCTGAAATGCAGCCAAACATGCCCGTATCGACCAAAAAGAGGTTTTAATTCTTTTCCATCTGAGGCTGAAGACAAAATGAAATCTTGTTGAATATCCTATAACACTCTACAGAATTAAAATGGCTTATAAATGTTTTGAACCAAGTTTTAGAAGTCTTAGATCGCCAATCAACCAACTTTGGCCTCATTTGTATACATTTAAAGCCAAAAGATGTCAAAACAGCCATGAGAATAAAATTTTCTTTAATTAGCCTCATTTTTATGCCTCTAAGTTGAAACGACGTCAACACAACCAATGCTATCTCTCAAATCCAACCAAAAATGCTTGTGTCGGTATCCATAGATTTTCCAGAAGAGGTTTTAAGTGGTTCTTTCCGACGTTAAGGAATGCTGGGATACATCTGGGTGGCCGTGTCGTGGCCTGTTCTCAGAAATCACGTGGGTTTGGGGGTCTTCTTGTGATGCAGATGAGAAAATCAGATCAAAGGTCAAACGCACAGATGGACGCAATCAAAGAAGGACAGAAAACAACGTTCCCCTGCTGGGCGTCCTGCCCCGGGCCACGACTAGCACCTGGGTAGACAAATCACGTGACCTTTCGACTCGAGGCACTGAGTGTTTAAGAGAAAACAATGCGCTTGCGGAATTACAAAACACACTTGTGGACTCAATGTTCCCGTTGAACAAATACGATTTTTCAAACCCAAACTTTTGGTCTGCACTGTCATTTTGCAAGTGATGAAATTATTTAAAGTGCTTCTGTTACGCTGTTTTAAAGGTTCATAATTTTGTTTTGGATCTCCTGTAATAGGTTCACCTGCATCCAAGGTCAAAAAACTGTTTAATATTCTCATTATATACATTGCAGCATCACCTCATTTCAAGAGTCTGAAATTCATTAGAAGATTCAGTCTCTCTAAACCCTGCCTTTACGAGAGCTTGCTCTGCTCTGATTGGTCAGATGGCTCACTCTGTTGTGATTGGTCTGCTCTGCTCTGATTGGTCAGATGGCACAGTCTGTTGTGATTGGTCTACTCTGCTCTGATTGGTCAGATGGCCCAGTCTGTTGTGATTGGTCTACTCTGCTCTGATTGGTCAGATGGCCCAGTCTGTTGTGATTGGTCTACTCTGCTCTGATTGGTCAGATGGCCCAGTCTGTTGTGATTGGTCTGCTCTGCTCTGATTGGTCAGATGGCACAGTCTGTTGTGATTGGTCTACTCTGCTCTGATTGGTCAGATGGCCCAGTCTGTTGTGATTGGTCTACTCTGCTCTGATTGGTCAGATGGCCCAGTCTGTTGTGATTGGTCTACTCTGCTCTGATTGGTCAGATGGCCCAGTCTGTTGTGATTGGTCTACTCTGCTCTGATTGGTCAGATGGCCCAGTCTGTTGTGATTGGTCTACTCTGCTCTGATTGGTCAGATGGCCCAGTCTGTTGTGATTGGTCTACTCTGCTCTGATTGGTCAGATGGCCCAGTCTGTTGTGATTGGTCTACTCTGCTCTGATTGGTCAGATGGCTCAGTCTGTTGTGATTGGTCTACTCTGCTCTGATTGGTCAGATGACCCAGTCTGTTGTGATTGGTCTACTCTGCTCTGATTGGTCAGATGACCCAGTCTGTTGTGATTGGTCTACTCTGCTCTGATTGGTCAGATGGCTCAGTCTGTTGTGATTGGTCTACTCTGCTCTGATTGGTCAGATGACCCAGTCTGTTGTGATTGGTCAGATGGCTCAGTCTGTTGTGATTGGTCTACTCTGCTCTAATTGGTCAGATGGCCCAGTCTGTTTACTGTACCAGTTCCAGCATGAGTCTCATCCTTTTGAAGTGCATCAAAGTGGATTTGCAGAAAACAGCTTCTTCTCGACATGAACAACATGAACCAAACTCTTCCAGTCTCAGCTAAAACTACAGTGTTTGAGGGGCAAAGCAGACGCTGTTCACCGCCAACCAATGAAGATCAGAGGCTGGCATTATGCAAATTTGTTACTTTGTTACGTAGAAAAGTAAAAGTAAGTGAGACTGGAATTACTGACAACTCGTTTCAGAGTTGAATTTGATCTTTAAAAACTATACATATTCACTTTTATATGTTTTTGTGTTTTGTAGGACCTTTTATATTCACGAACAGCGAGATTACACACTACATGAAAGGTGATATTCGGAAAAGCATAATGGGGCACTTAAAATTTTTATTATATTAAAAATTCTAATAAAATAATATCAAATAATTCAATTTATCTAAATATGAACACACACACACACACACACACATATATATATATGAAGACTTCAGATGCAAAAGCCTCTAAGTGCCATCTGAAATTTTCTTCTAAAATGAGTATTTTTATCAAGCTCGTATATATTTAAGTTCAGTAATTTCACTTTAATGACAATTAATAGGTAATTTTCATTGCCATTAAAGTGAAACAAGTGACCATAAACACACGAGCTTGATAAAAATTATCATTCTAGAAGGAAATTTCAGATGGCACTTCATATATTTCTTCATATATATAATTAAATATTACAATAACAAAAGTATAAAATAATGGTAATGTAAGTATAATGTCTCAACGAGGTCAAACAGTTCCTTTCTAGTCATGACAAGTAGAATTTACATGTCAGAATTGCAGTAGTAAAGATGAAAAGCTGCGATACCTGCGGGTCCGCTAACCTTCCCAGGTCGGGATAAAGGTAGAACTGGATCCCACGGGACGCTCCTGGCAGCGTGACTCCTCTGATCAGTAAAATCAGCAGCATTGCATACGGGAAGGTCGCAGTGAAGTACACCACCTGTTGGGGGACAGCAAAACAAAAAGGTACATTATTTTCAAAGTCTGCTTTATCATTTTAATGAACTGATGGGGCAAAACTTGAAAGAAACCAACAGGTTTTTTTGCACATGTACCTTGCCGGTGGATTTGACGCCTTTCCAGATACAGAAATAACACATAACCCAGGCCAACAACAGACAGAGGACCAGATCCCAGTGCAGCGTTCCCATCTCCTCCATCCCAGAGGAGATCCGTAAAACCCTCCGTCTACAGAGACACAGACAAATCAGCTGGAGTATCCTACAAATCACGTTTAGCCTGCTAGAAAGCAGGTTTTGCTGATTTTCCAATAAAAGCTTGCTTCAAAGAATAAAGAAAGTTTATGTTTGATTTATCCTGAATTTTAAAATCAAGAAACTTGAAGGTATTCAAGCAAAACATGTTTGAAGAAATGCAAAAACAAAAATAGCTTAAAGGAACGCGCCGACTTTTTGGGACTTTATATTATTCACCGTATCCCCCAGAGTTAGATAAGTCCATACATCCCCTTCTCATCTCCGTGCGTGCCGTAACTCTGTCTGACGCACACACCGCTAGCCTAGCTTAGCACAAAGACTGGAGGTAAATGGCTCCAGCTAGCATACTGCTCCCAATAAGTGACAAAATAACGCCAACATTTTCCTATTTACATGTAGTGATTTGTATAGTCACAGCGTGTACAAATAACAAGGTCACATGAGACAGCCATCTTCTAACCGTATACATACTTGGAACTATATTCTCAGAAGGCGAAGCACTGCTACTTGGGCGGAGTGATTAGCGCAACACCTGAAAAGCATAGGATAAGCAGGGGATACGGTGAATAAACTGAAGTCCCAAAAAGTCGGCGTGTTCCTTTAAAGCCAAAATAGCTTGACATCTGAGGTATTCTGAGATCTAAAAAGTAAAAACAGCCCCATCTAACAGGGAACGTTTTTCCAGGAACATTAATAGAACGTTCATTCAAAGTGATCTGTTCCTGGAATGTTTTCTTTTAAATGTTACATGTTTTAGAATGTTCAAAGAACATTCAAAAGTAACATTCCAATAATGTTTGCACAATGATAAAATGGAATGTTAGAGTAAGAAAGAAGACGCAGGACATTGAAGATGCTTGTAAAAACTTACTCCCAAAACTCGATCACGGGCGATGTTGCGTTTTCAAGGTGACTTTGGTCAATGGAATCATTTCGTCTTTGGAATTCCATGCAGGAATCTGTGGAAAACGACAGGAATCTCTGGATTGTTGTTCTGGATCTATGAATTTCTGGAGTGAATTCATGTTAACATGACTCATGCGTCACCTGTGTTCCAGGTGTTGTTGCAGGACGACCACGGCAGATCCCAGGTGAAGGAGAAGGACAGATAAAATATTCCCCAGGCCAAAACTATGATATAGTAGAAGTTCAGCAGAGCCACAATCACCTGAGTGGCGTATCCGATGCCTACAGTCGAGAAAGACCGATCGTGAGTTACTTCATCTACCCATCATGAGTCACTTCATGATTTTTAAATAGAATCAAAATCAGTGTTTTTAGAGCAAACTAAAACAACTAAAATCATTTTCTGTAATTGAAATAAAGCTGGAATAAAATAAAAAAATAAAAAAATATCATTTGAAAAGCTTAAACTTGGGAAACCGAAAAGAAAATTGGAAATGTTGCCCAGTAACTGTAATAAAGTACTAAAACTACTTAAATTAAAACTGAAACAAAAAAATAATTATTATATTTTTTAATAAAAATAAAAAAAATGGCAAAAGCACATAAAACGTCTATAACCTGGACTAAAATGAAAGCTGAAAATATATAAATAAATGTAAAATACTATAACCGTATATAAATAATATAGAAACTAAATACTAAATATTTTGTGGTATTCAATTATTTTAATACAATGAATATTAATTGAACAGATTATGTAAAAGCTATAAACATGTTAAACAATTTTAATGGAAAAAATAAAAAATTCTACTGCTACTGTTTATACTATGCTAATTACAGTAGTTTATATTTCACCTTATATACGCTGAACAAAAAAATGGCGTAGGATTTAATTTGAAACAATTTTCACTTAGAAATCACTAGTAAATTTCACAAATAATTATGAAGAAACGGCATTGAATTGAAACTAAATAAAAATATTTTCTTGTAAAATGTATTCCAATAATCGATTTTTTTTTTACAGTGTATCTAACAGCAAAAAAACATGGAATTTTTCATCGCTTCTTCAAAATAACTAACATGTGGAGTCATATTGAAAGGGTTCAGACGAGAACTGATGCTTGACCTTCAAACAGCGGGCTGATCTTCCTCCAGCATGTGATTCCTCCCTGGCTGGTGAACTGACCCAGAGAGATCTCCAGGAAAAACACGGGAATACCGCAGGTGAAGAGGAAGATCAGGTAGGGAATGAAAAACGCACCTGGAAGAGGATAAAGACATCGATCATGAGGAGAATCTGAGCAGTTTGAGACTCTAGAGGAAGAACGTGTGTGATTACTGCACAGTGAAAAACCTTGGGTTATTCTTTTTAACCCAACCGTTGGTTTAGCGCATGTTGGGTCATTTGTTATTGTTAACCCAACAATATTCTCTTTTTCTCAGGGGAAACATCTGAGAATCTGAAGACTTCAGCGAACGTTCGAAATGTTCCCAAAGGCCCAAACGTCTCGGTATGGACACACGCTATGAGTTGATCAAACAACAGCTGTGACCTTTCACCTTCTGAACTGGCAACACTTTCATCAGGCCAACTGTCGGATCAATAGGTCAGTTTCACAAACACCTGGCAAACGTTAAAAGCATTCGGGATCTAGACTGTGTGTTGATCTTTATCAAAACCTATAGGATCCTCTACACCGCTATACGCTTTACGGTTTAGAGAAACACAGTATAGAAAAAAGTTATAATAAATAAATAAATAATAAAAATCTAAATAAATACATTTACAAATAAATAAATACATTTGATTAAAATAAATAATAAAAAATAAATTGATAAAAAATTATATTAATAAAGATTACAATTTTTTTTATTTATTTAAATACATAAATAAATATTACATTATTAAATCTGATTTCAATAAATAAATTGATTAAAATTAATACATATATTTATTAATATTAAAATATTAAAATAAAGGAATAAAATGTGATTATAAATAAATAAAGATTAAAATACATAACATCTGATTTAAATAAATAATAAATAATAAGTTAATATATGTGATTTAAATAAATTGACTGATTACAATAATAAATTAAAAAAATATTAAAATAAATTAATAAAATTTTATTTAAATAATGTAAATAAATTGTATTATAAATGTAATAATTAAATGTATTATTTATTTACATTTTAATTTTTAAATAAATAGTACATCTAACCGTACAATAGTGAGTACAAAAAAATCAATAATGTAACAATAGAAAAATAATATCAAAATAAGTAAAATTTGATTTAAATAATAAATATATACATAATACATCTAACAGTACAATAACTAAATATTTAAAATAATAATAATAATATTTTAACATATTTATAATAGAGTATTAATTCGATCTTTATTAATGAAAATATATAGCTGCTTTTTTTCCACACTGATGATCATACTTGGGGTCTGTGGCATCTGAAAGATCTATTTTTATGTTAGATAATCTGATATATTTAGGTTAAGTGAGTCTGGATGTAAAGCAGGGAAGCGTTCAGACATGTCCCACATTCTCTCTTCTCTTCAGAGACTGGATAAACTCTCCTTCTCCCAGAGGTGTGTTAATGAGTCAGGGATTCTCCGATTACACAAGACTTCAATCAGCACTTACACTGGACTGATGTAACACTGTTTACCTGCTAAATCTCTGTAGAGTGAATCATAAAAGCTGATGGTGCAACGTCACACACATGAACTGCTGAGACCTTATCTGATTATATCTGTCGGGACAGGTACCATGATAATATATTTATATATTTTTAGACATGTATCATAGTAATGCCATGTTTTTAGACATATGCCATGATAATGCCTTACTATTTTAGACATGTACCATGGTAATACCACATTTGTGAACAATAATGAACAAGTAACATTACATTGTAATGTCATGTTTTTGGACATGGACCATGATAACACTTTGTTTTTTGGACATATACTATGTATACTGGAAATGCATGATTTTTTTGCATGATGTACTATGTTTTTACTGGAAATGTACCATGGTAATACCCTGTTTTTGACATGTACCATGGTAAATAAAATGCTTTTGGACATGTATCATGTTAGAGTAATACCAATTTATGTACCATGATATTTATATGGAACTCCAATGTACTTCCTAAAATACCATGGTAGTACTATGGTTCTTTTTGATGAATTTATGCAATTTTTTTTATATTTACCATGGTAATACTATATTTTATATGGCGATGTACCATGGCATAATGTGGATTTTTGGACATGGTAACATAGTAACACCAGGTTTATGCACATGCATGCAAGTGTTTTTTGAGGTACATGATAATTATTCAGTATCAGTCATTTTGTTGGGCCTCCTCACCTCCACCGTTCTTATAGCAGAGATACGGGAAGCGCCACACGTTTCCCAGTCCGATGATTTCTCCGGCCACCGAGAGGATAAACTCCAGCTTGTTGCTCCACTGTCCTCGTTCTGTCATCTTCACCTCGGCGTGCGGGACGATCTCCAGCGGACGGTTCAGCCCGTTAGACGGGTCCATCTTGGTCGCGATCTCTTTCTCTCCTGTAGAAATATAAAAGCGTGTTTTGAAGAAACTCATGACTGCTGCGATGTGATCGGACAAGAGTAGCACTGTTTAATGCAGTTATAATCACATGCATTAATCATTTGTGGTTCTGTCAGGACCACTATCGTCAAATATGATTGACAATTAGCATACGGTTTGGATTGGCGGTATGGTTCTGTTCTAGGCGAGAACTCCCTGCGCATCCATGCAACAATAACCCCTCTTAGGGTAAACAGAACAGAACCAACATGAATGTATACAGATATCAGTAATTCAAGATTTTAAAGTACAACATAATTTGAGAATTTATTCTGATTCAGGGGGAATCAGAATGCTAAATAATGACTGGAGGGAGGAGGGTAATTCGCTCCTGAGAAACGCGATAGCTGCTGATAATACTGAAGGAGCTTATATATGTATACAGTGATAGGCGTCGTATTCCTATAGGTAGACGTTTATCAGCTGAGAGTCAGCTTATGTGAGCTTGACTAACATGACCTGCCAGAACTGACGCTACGCTTGATTTATTTTGATCAATGAATGGTGTAATTAATTCAAACTAAATCTTTTAAACGATTGACAGCAGTGTTTTCATTCAAAAGACCCAAAGTTATTATCTGGTAAAACATGAAGACACGAGGCCCGAACACACCCGTTCAGACCAGATCCTTTCATAAACCAGTCTGAGCACAAAAGCCTGACGTGAACCCACTCAATTCCATGCATATTATTGCATGTTTTGTCATGATATCTGTAACCGTTGCATTCAGAAGCCACAAAACAAGTGATCTGTTACGGTTTAATGCAAATACAGCATGTGAAAAAACTCACAAGGACATAAAGGCCCTTCACTGACCTTAATATAAAATACATGTAGGCTTAAAAAACACTCACATTGCAACACCTTTGCATAGCAACACACAAAAAACTCTTAGAGTAGAATGCTTTTGCAACTGCATAGCAACATTTTAACTCAAGACTCCTTAACAACCACATAGCAACACCCTAGCAACAGCATAGCAACATAATAAAAACACTCAGGACTCCTTAACAACAACATAGCAACACCCTAGCAACGCACAAAACAATACTTACAGTTGAATGCTTTTGCAACGGCATAGCAACATAATAAAAACACTCATGACTCCGTAACAACCACATAGCAACACTTTAGCAACTGTGTAGCAACATGTTAAAACACTAGAGACTCCTTAACAACCACATAGCAACACCCTAGCTAGTGTCTAGCAATATGCAAAACGTACTGTACAATGATTTTGCAACTACCTAGCAACATGTTAAAACCCTCAAGACTGCTTAACAACCACTTTGCAACACCCTAGCAACTGCATAGCAATATGTTAAAACACTCAAGACTCATTAACATCCACATAACAACACCCTAACAACTGTATAGCAACACACAAAACAACTCTAACTATAGAATGCTTTTGCAACTGCACAGCAACATATTAAACCCCTCAAGCCTCCTTAACAACCACATAGCAACACCCTAGCAACTGTATAGCAAAAACAAAACAACTCTAACTATAGAATGCTTTTGCAACTGCACAGCAACATATTAAACCCCTCAAGCCTCCTTAACAACCACATAGCAACACCCTAGCAACTGCATTGCAACATGTTAAAAAACACTCAGAAGACCTTAGCAATGACATAGCAACACCTTAGCAACTACATAGAAAGACACAAAACAACTCTTACTGTAGAATGCTTTTACAACTGCATAGCAACACCTTAGCTTCTGCATAACATGCAAAATAACTCTTACAATAGAATAATTTTGCAGCTGCATAGCAACATGAAAAAACACTCAAGACTCCTTAACAACCACATAGAAAACTGGAAAGCAACATGTTCCAAAAACACTCAGGACACCTTAGCAACTGCATAGCAACACACTCAAATGGCACTCAGGACAGCAAATATGTAAAAATTACTATGCATTACCATGTTATGTAAATGATGACAGAACTCACCATCCCGTTCTAGAGAGCATTACTGGAGACGACATCACATGACCCAATGCATGCCATGATAGTGACAGATCACACGAGCATTCTGGGATACGGCTACCCAGCACTGCTGAAAAGACTCTCTCTGTGTGCGAAACAGAAGACTCCCTCACTGTGTTCATATCTGTCAGCTTATATTAACGAGTCGGACTCATCTGTGCGTTTCAGTAGTACAAATCAAAGACATTAAACAATTCTGTCATCGTTTAGCCGTAATGGCTTTCCTTCTTACGTGGAACACAAAAGGAGATGGTTTGCTGAATGTCCAGGCTATTGTACATCCAGTGAAAGAACTTTTTTGTCGGTGTTTTAAATACATTTCAGCACTTTTTCACTGAACTTTGCACCCTGAACAACACTGATGTGAGTCCTGAAACAAAACCAGCTTCAACACTGTAAAAAAATATTATTTTTATTATTAGTAATCACAACTTTTTATCTTTTGTCAAATCAACTTAGATAATTAATGTGGTTCAGATAACATATTTTGAGTTTCTATTGATTAAACCAATCTCCTTCATTGCATTAACTCAATTGTTTAATTTCAATGAACTCAAATTTTTAAGGCAACCAGGGCAAACTTACTTTTTTAAGTTAAACCAACAATTCGTTTTACAGTGAAGGAACCAGAATATCCAAAGTTAATCAGAGGGACAAAAGTCTGTTCAACATGCATGAGGTTTCAAACATGCTGGACGTCCCGCAGAGTCAGAGGCCTTGAGAATGTGCTCTTTTTCTTTTGCAGAAACAGGAGGGGGAAGTGCCAGTGTCACAGTCGTCAGTGAAAACCGAACAGATTACCAGACTGGTATAAATAGACGCTTGCATTAACAAGACACCTGAAGGAATGAAGGACTGGCAGCATGAGGCAGAACAGACTTCTTGTTTGTTTGGTAGATGAGGCGGTTTGATCTCAGTTTACTGACGTTTTCACTCGGCCAGAGATGAGATCACACATTAGTCCTATAGAGATGAGCTTCTGAGGGCCGTTTGCCCCTTAGGACGGAAAAGTGACAAACAAATCTCAATTGTTTCTCAATAATATTAGGAGGAGAGCAAATAGACTTTCTGTTTAAGTCTCCTGCCTCTCAGATTGTTCTCCTTAGAAAAACACCACAAGTGACCTCAAGACTTTCATAGAATATAAAATAGAAATGCTTCTCCTCAGTGGTACACGCTTGCATAAAACATACAGAACCATACAAACATATAGGACAAGAATCTTTTTAAAAAATATAAATATTCTACCCTGGAAATCCAGAGTTCTCGCGAGAGCACAAGTTGAATTTGCTCATGATGCTCATTAAATATGCCCTTGTATCCGAGCTGCACCAATCACATCGCGTTATCTGATATAGGCGGGCCAGAGGCGAGATGACGACAGCGCTGTGACGTCGAAGTCATTAGTAAACATTGCAAGATGGCTATGGATGAACAACACCAGTTGTTTGAAACGGCTTTGGCCGCTACAATGAACGAGTTAGACTTGCTTTTTCTCTAAAAGAGGAACAGAAGACGGCGCTCGAATCGTTACTTTGCAAGAAGGACGTTTTTGCTGTTTTGCCGACCGGATACGGCAAGAGTCTAATCTACCAGTTAGCTCCGCTGGTAGCTAAGCGTATGGGGCTTGTTGTGATTGGTTAGTGTTATCCAATTGCGTGCAGTGAAATTTTCAAATGCATGCTTGGTGCCGCCCCTCGAGCTGGCCGATTTTCATTAGTCGATGCCAGACCATTAATCTTTCAGATTTAGATCTGGATTTCCAGGCTATAAATATTCAGTAAAAAGCTGTGATATTATTGCACAGCCCCATAACTTAATATGTATATTCCCCAAGTTATAAATTCTGACGTATTTCAGAATAGATCTCAAAAACATGTCAAATCATGCTCAGATTTTCTACAATACCAAACTCTGCATTCAAAACAGATTTATGCTGGGACAACAACTCTTTAGTATCTCAATCGTTTCTCCTAGATCTCAAAGAGATTAAACAGAGACCAAATTGAGTTTCTGCTTCTCAGATTGTTCTCTTTTAGAAAAAACACTGTAACCCCTTTCTACTTTAGGATTGATCTCAATAATGTCTCAAACTCTGCTCAGATTTCCCAAAGGTACAGTAACAAAGGAAAGAAGAACGGCACATAGATCTCTTTAATATCTCAACTGTTTCTCGACACTTTAATCGAATTAAACGGAGAGCAAATGGACTTGCTGAAGTCTCCTGCTTCTCAGATGTTTCTCCTGAGGAAAAACTAATCTCATATACATCATCTCTAGCGTTTCAAAAGAGATCTCAAAAATGTCTCAAACTGTTCTCAGATTTCCCAAAGATACCAAAGAAAAAAACTCAACATAGATCTACTTAAAATCTTGACCGTTTCTCATAGGCACCAATAAGACCTAAACTAAAGTCTCCTACTTTTCAGATGTTTCTCATGAGAAAAGAAACGCCTAATAATAATCTCACCTACAAATCATCTCTAGAGTTTCAAAAGAGATCTCAAAAGTTCCCCAAACTATGCTCAGAATTCCCAAAGATAAAAAAGTTAGGAAGAGCGATGCACAGATCTCTTTAATATCTCCACTGTTTCTCCTAGATAGCAATGAGATGCTGTTTCTCAAATGTTTCTCATGAGAAAAGAACCAGTTAATCTCACATATATCATCTGCAGAATTTCAAAAGAGAAGATTTCTCAGATTGTCTCGACTGTGTCTAGTATACCAATAAGACACAAACCGACCCACTGAAGTCTCCTATTTCTCAGATGTTTCTCATGAGAAAAGAACCTGTTAAAGGGGTGGTTGATTATGATTTCACTTTTCTAACTTTAGTTAGTGTGTAATGTTGCTGTTTGATCATAAACAACATCTGCAAAGTTCACCTGCTCAAAGTTCAAAGCAAAGGGAGATATTTGCTTTTAAAGAAATCGCTTTTTAAGGACTACAACAAACGGCTGGTAGAGACTACACCACATTCCTCCCGGGTTAGTGACATCACTAACCCTAAAATTTACATAAACCCCGCCCCCTGAACACGATTTATAGATTATCAAGACAGAATATGCTAATCAATGACTAGAAGATAACTATAAATAAGCTTCATAAATTCATCAACTAACCATTCAGAAATGTTGTCTACATGTTGTCACTTCTTCTTGAGTCTCTCCATCTTTCTGACTTCGGTTTGAACATAAAAGGCTAAAAGTTTTTGAAATTTTCAGTGCAGTGTGTGTGTGTGTGTGAGGTAATCTAAGCTGCTAGAGACACAAGTTGTTGAAGCTCCGCCCACTGCGCCGGGAGCAGCAGCTCATTTGCATTTAAAGGGACAGACACAAAAATGGTGCGTTTTTGCTCACCCTCAAAAAGTGTCAATTTTACCATGCTGTATAAAAATATCTGTGGGGTATTTTGAGCTAAAACTTCACACACACACTCTGGGGACATCAGAGATTTATTTTACATCTTGTGAAAAGGGCATTATATCACTCCTTTAATCTCACAAATATCATTTACAGAGTTTCAAGAGGTCTAAAAATGTCTCAAACTCTGCTCACATTGCCCAAAGATACCAAATAAAAATAAAAACTCAACATAGATCTCCTTAATGTCTCATCTGTTTCTCCTAGACATAAGTAAACGCAAACGGACCAGCTGAAGTCTCCCGCTTCTCCTGAGGGAAAAACCCTGCTAATCTCACATATATCATCTTTATGAGTTTCAAGAGATCTCAAATGTCTCAAACTCTGCTCAGAATTTCCAAACATGCAAAAGGAAAGAAGAACGGCACGTATATCTCTGTAATCTCAACTGTTTCTCCAAGAGAGCAATGAGCTTAAAATGGCGAGTAAATGGACTTCAAAAGAGATCTCAGAAATGTCTCAAATTCTGCTCAGATTTCCCAATGATACCAAAAGAAAATCCGAACTGCACATAGATCGCTTTAATATCTCAACTGTTTCTCCCCCGACACATATGAGATGCAAACTGACCTTTTGAAGTCTCCTGCTTCTCAGTTGTTTCTCCTGAGAAAACGACTCCACTAATCCCACATTTTTCATAACTAGAGTTTACAAAAGAGATCTCAAAAATATCTCAAACTGTGCTCAAGATAATAAAGTCTGCACTCAAAAGTGTCTCAAAATCTCATGAGCAATGAAAGAGCAACATCTGAGCAATATAATGTGTGACATCCGACTCTGATTTGGAGTATGAGAAATAAGCTCTCGACGCAGGTAGATACTTGCAGGACGAATGAAAACGCAGTCTTTACAAAAGCTCACTTGAATCTCTGCCAGCTCTCAACTTGCTGACACAAAGCTGGAACTCACAGGCAAAAAGATCATCAAATAATCCTCATATTACGACAGTCAATGTGGGGCCAAACGCCACAGGAGCGTTCATATATCACACGCATGTGTCATTTAAGATCTTCAGCTTGGCAGCTTATTATGTGGATTCTTCACTATTGAACTGATTTGTAAACATTTATTTCATGAGTGTAGCTGTTAACAATCAACTAATTGAAATTAATGAGTTTAATTTGTGCTTTTGCAGCTTATTGTTCAATTATACAGGCAGAATAACATACGTTGTGATGGGGTGTGTGGAAATCTGAACATGCAAGTGGGAAAATCCCAAAGGAATGAACTGCATAGCTGAAAACATCTACATATATCACACAGTGGCAGATTTGTGTAGATTCACGACTGAAATTCCTCATGCATCTGCATTCGTTATTGACCACCTTTTTTACGCAAAGTGAAAAAAAAAAATGAATTGCACATTTAGAATTAATGAAGTTGCTTTGCAGGCAATTGATTCTTCTTCTTTTACCAAAGTTTAGACACACTATTGTTATGATGCTCATGATTTTACAACATTATGATCTAACAGCTTGAAATATAAAGCAATTCTATAAGTATAAAATACATTTTATACACAAACATACACAAAAGTTTGGATTTTTTTATGTTTTTGAAAGAAATTACAATCAACAAGGCTGAATTTATTTGATCAAAAATACAGTAAAACTGTGAAAACATTATTACAATTTAAAATAAGTGTTTTCTATGTGAATATTACAGTAAACTGTAATTTATTCCTGTGATCAAAGCTGAATTTTCAGCATCATTACTCCAGTCTTCAGTGTCACATGATCCGTCAGAAATCACTCTAATATGAGGATTTGCTGCTCAAGAAACATTTATGATTATTATCAATGTTGAAAAACAGTCGTGCTGCTTCATATTTTTGTGGAAACCCTAATATATTTTATTTTTCAGGATTGTTTGATGAATGGAAGTTCAAAAGAACAGCATTTATTTAGTCTTTACTGTCACTTTTGGCCAATTTAATGCATCATTGATGAATAAAATTAGCCTATTAATTTCTTACTGGCTCCAAACTTTTGAACAGTAGTGCAAATTGTGCATACATACAAAATGTCATTATAAAACTAATATTTTAGTAAAGGAAAAGCATCATGAATTGTTCATCACACACTTCAATAGTGTTTAAAAGCATTTCAGGATGAATGAGAAAAGTTGGAATCTAGACAAACAAGAAGCTTGAATATAAAAGAGCTGTTTTACATGCTTTGCTCCCAAACTTTAACGTTTTAGTGACTTCGCTATTATTCTAAAATGTAAATAATAAATAAATTGGGTAACACTTTACAATAAGGTTCATTAGCTAACATTAGTTAACTAACATGAACTAACCATGAGAAATACATTTGATACAGTATTTATTAATCTTTGTTAATGTTAGTTAATAAAAACACAGTTGTTCATTGTTTGTTCATGTTAGTTCACAGTGCATTAATGTTAACAAATACAACCTTTGATTTTGATAAAATAATAGTAAATGTTGAAATTAATATTAACTAAGATGAATTAATGCTGTAGGGAGTATTGTTCATTCTTAGTTCATGTTAACTAAGGTAGTTAGTTAACTAATGTTAGGCTTAACTAATGAACCTTATTGTGAAGTGTTACCCCCCAAAAAAAGTCAATAAGGAAAGATAGAAGCACTTCCACACTCCTGACAGAACCGTGCACGACAAAACTGCAACAACAATCAAGTTGCATGCTCATTGAAAAGATACTCCAACTGTTTATGAAGTAAAAGAAGTCAAAAAAAATGTTTGTGACAATACAAACTACTTCTGGTTTTGATAAGAATCTACACAAACATGCATACGTTACTCTTGAGTAAACATGACACAGCACAAGAAAATCTGATGAAACTCACCCTTCATCAGGATGTTGCAGGGCAAGTGTCCTGTATATTCTCAGGTTTTGCTCTATAATGTGAAGATTTTCTGGTTTGGTGAATCCCGTCAGTCAGTCAGTCAGTCCTGGATGGTCTAAGTCCAACTCCTCCCTCTCTCGCTCCCATTCACAAAACACTGAGACCGTGAGGCTTTGACGGATTGCATAACGTTCTCTCTCTCTCTCTCTCTCTCTCTCTACTCTCTCTCTCTCACTCTCTCTCACTCTCTCTCTCTCTCTCTCTCTCTCTCTCTTCTCTCTCTCTCTCTCTCTCTCTCTCTCTCTCTCATCTCTCTCTCTCTACTCTCTCTCTCTCATCTCTCTCTCTCTCTCTCTCTCTCTCTCTCTCTCTCTTCTCTCTCTCTCTCTCTCTTCCTCTCTCTCTCTGCTGAAGGACACCAGAGAAAGGAAACATTATGGCTCGGTCTCAAAAGACCACCCGGATCACACCAGCTTCTCAACAAATGAACAAATGGGGTTCAGAACTGAATCTCTAGAGAGGATCATGGGACATATGCTTATAAATTGGTTAAAAGCAGGCATGTTTTCATGTTGTATAAGAGACTTTTCTATTGAGATTTCTATTTTCTAATTCCATATAAAGATATCAGTATTTTTTTAGCCATTTTGCTAGAACTGCATGATTACACCACCCCCTGTGGTGAAAATCAAGCTTTTAATGTTGTTTAATGTGTCTATGTGGTGTTTTTTAATATGCTTTAAGACAAACCATGTGTAAAATTCATAAGTCGACAGCATTGCTGAGTATTTTCTCCTTAAAACTGCCGTGAACCAAAGACAGTCTCAAAAACACGCTTTGAAATCGCTGGTGTTTCTGACGTCACAAACTACCTTGTAACCAATCAGATCAACGTGTGATCGTCAACCAGTGGATCTCTGAGCTGAGTGAGTGAGTGGAGGCGGGGCTCATTTGCATATTCATAGAACTGCCGCATACTAAATGAGGCAAGTGTGTCCAGTTACATTCAAGCTATTTTAAGGCATGAAGAATTGTTTTCAAGGAAAAAACGTGAGTTTTAAAGGATAAAATGATTGACTGCAGGGGGACTTTAAAAGATTGCGATCTTGATTCAAACACCCACGCGATCTTATTCCTAAATGACAATGAATTGGCTCTGTCTATTAAACCTTTGACGAGTACAATCACAGCTGAACATTCAGATCTGAGCCAGAGAGAGCCGTTGTCAACCACACAGTATCATTATATCTGTGTTACAAATACTCATCATAATTATCACAGAACTATTGGGATAAAAGTTTATAGTTCGGATATAAACACTGATGTCTTGGTAAGATTGTAAAGTAAAGATTGAAGTAAGATTGTATCAATTACATCGTTACACCAGTAGGTGGCGACAAGATACTGTTAAAATATGTATTTGTCATTGAATCATTCATTTAAGTGATTTGTTCAAAAACGCTGATTCACCCAGTAATGAAACACGTGAAGAGTAATTTACAAGTGCATCATAGAATCATTCACTCAACCCGATTAAAAAAAATTAATTAAAATTAATTAAACAAAAACAATCGTGATTCTCAATTTATTTAGAACTGTGCAGCTCTAGCAACAACAAACAGTGAACAAACACTCATAACACCTTATGCCACCACATAGCAACACCCTGGTAACCACACAGAATACACTAGCAACAATCCAGATCACCATAGCAACCCCCTGGCAACCACGCAGAATACACTAGCAACAATCCAGATCACCATAGCAATACACTGGTAACCACACAGAATACACTAGCAACAATCCAGATCACCATAGCAACATCCTGGCAACCAAGAATCCAGAATACACTAGCAACAATCCAGATCACCATAGCAACACCCTGGCAACACACGCAGAATACACTAGCAACAATCCAGATCACCATAGCAAACACCCTAAAAACACTCTGAAAAATGCCGTAACCAATTTCATAGAAGAACCCTGGAAATTCACCCTAGCAACACCCTAGTAACCATCTAGATTCTAGAACAATCTCACAGCCACACAGAAGTGCATTAAAAACCACTCTGAAGACCTTAGCAAGTGCATAGCAACGCAGTGGTAACCTCCCAAATACCCTAGCAACAACAAAGAACACTAAAAACATTCAGAATACATTAGTAACAGCATAGCAATGCCCTGGCAACCACCCAGCAATGTTCTAACAACAACTTCGAACACCCTAACAACCACATAGCAATGCAAGCACCCTCACAAACCTGTGAATGCACTGTTTTCGATGTATTATTGATACTTTGGATGTTTTTCTTTTAATTCAGTTTGTCTGTGCATTCAAAACGGTTTTGCTCATTCATCCATTCCTTTCTTTTCTCTTTCTTTGTGTCTTCAGTCGTTCCCTGCATACTGATGCTCCATGGAAGAGTGTTTTTTCTTCCCAGCGACTCAATGATGCTCATTTAGGAGAATAAACCAAGCATTTCGCTCTCGCAGAAGACAGTTTTACGGGCTCTGGATGCTGCTCTTTCACAGCTCGGGAGATTTAATGGAGGTCTCGGCTATATTTGATTACGGCGTTCATCTAATCTCAGATTTTTCTTCTAAAATTCATAAAAACAAAGGCAAATGAGTCACTAGTTGTCATCCAGTAAGATTATAGAGCTATACAATTAACGTGGAGCAGCTTCAGATTAGTTGATGAGAAATATTTGAGTTCATATCGAGTATACAAGTATATTTTTTAAAGTTATACTAATATCAGCGTACTAGTACCTACACTTGTAAGTGTACTAGTTCAATACTTGGGACATAAATTGGCCAACATTTTAGTGTATAAAAGTACACTTTTAAGTGTACTTTAAGTAGTAAACTGAGTACACAACTAGTTTACAACTAGTTTTTTTCTATGTACAGTATACTGTAACAAATGATAGTTTGCTAGTCAAATACTTGTAATACATTTTTTTAGTTTATGAAAGTACAATTTGAAGTATACTCAGTAGATTAATAGTTTTTAGACTGCAAGTATACTTGTAAGTGTTCTTTAAGTGAAATTAACATACTTAAAGTTTACTATTTATTATATTATTTATGCACTTTAAGTATACCTATGTTCCTATTTAGGTATTAATTTTTATACTTGCAATATTAAGCAAATTTAAATAAATTTGTATGTGCACTTCACAAAAATTCACATACTCAGAATTAGATCTGTTTCTTTATAAATAAATCAGTATTTCACACAATGTAAGTAAAACTAAGTGTTTAATAGGCTACTCAATCAAAAGAGTGAACACAACTACAAGCCAAGTAGCCTATACTAAGTATACTTAATTCACTTTTAAGTATATATCTCGATTCTAGATTGAGTACATGTATAGACCAATTATACTTTCTGTCAGTATAAGTCATAAGAGTGTAATTTTAAGTATATTTCTGATAAGTACATAAAAAGTAGACTGAAAGTATTTTTAGTGTAAAAGAAGCATACTAACAGCTCACTTTTATGTGAATCTCTGACTTCTGATTGCAGACGTTTGAGTAAATGTGAGCAGAAAGTTTGAGACACATGTGAGATTACTGTGTTTTTCTCAGGAGAAACATCCGAGATTTCAGCAAGTCCATTTGCTGGCCATTAATCGTCTTGTTGTCTAAGTGAAGCGGGCAGCTGCACATGTTCCTTTATGCGACTTTAACAGCGTTTGGACACTAAACTATGCTAGAGGTGATCCGTCAGTGAAAGTACGCAGGGTTCCCTTTCACAGCTACTGATGCAACGTCTCGTTCTCTCTCTCAGGAAACAAGGCTACTTTAACTAGCCAGAGACGTTCTCCGGGTCCAGCATGTTGATGCTATACAGGACAGCACTTTTATATCTGTTTGATGCTCGCCTTCTTCTCAAAAAGTTGATGTAGTTCTGTATTTTGCCCTTTGACAAACCTAAAGAATATCATATGTGTGCTTGTATAACCATCACATCTATACTCAAAGTGTACAGTATTGTTACAGGGGATCATGTCTAGTTCACTTCCCCTCAAAAATAAATGAATAATAAATCAAATTTGGATTTTTGCATTATGAAATTTGTAGACAGTAAGATTGATAACCATTTTTGACATTTTGTTATAAATATTTTCTAATGTTTTCACTTATATTTAACGGCTCTTTGATATCAAGTCTGTATTTATTTGAAATACATATTTAAAATATTTGTTTATTTATTTAAAAGCCATTTACTTAAACAATTTATGTTAAAAAATATAAATATTTATTTAAAATTAATTTATCCTTTTTTGGTGTGTAATTATTAACAAAAAGTATTTATGTATTTAAAATAAAAATGTATTTATTTAAAATGGGAAATATTTTAAATATTTGAAAATGCACCGGGAAATTCTCACTATTGTAAAGAAAAAAGTAACTTCATAACTGCAATAATATTTAACTGAAACCATCATTTTTTTCAGCATTTATACTGCACTGAATTTATGCTGATTTTTTAATATAAAAATGTTAAATCAACCATTTTGAGTGTTTTACAGTTAAAAATATACCGGAAATAAAAAAAGATATATTTTTGCATTAAAGAAAATAAGGCTCTCAAAAATAATTCCACAATACAACAAATTAAATCAAAGTATATATTTTTTTTTAATTTTGGGGCTGAGATTTATTTTATTTAGTTAGTTATTCCCACTGTTTGACCCACACATGCATATTATTTTCGGACCTCCTAAGTACATACAGTAGGAAACACAGTAATTTAGGTCTCCAATTAGGTTATAGTGTATTGAAATATGCCGACTATCAGCATCACATGTTCTGAAGGATGTTTACAGATTATCCCATGCTTTCTGAGCATTTAATTACACACACATTCCTTCCTCGTCTGCATTAAACAAGGAAAAAAGGGATCTTGTCTGAACTTATTGTTCCACATTGTGATTTTGAAACATTGAGCATCAATAAAGAGGAACTCAGAGATGTTTTTCCTAGAAAGTTCTCCACATCACTTCCACAGGTCACTGGCTGCTCCGTCTCTCCCGTTTAACATCACCTCGTCTTAACCGGGACAGGAACGCTGTTAATTATGAGTTTTGAGCATGCAGGGTCCCGTTGAGCACAGTTCACGGTTGTGCTGGGGGTCCTAAAGACGCAGTGGGAGACTGCTTGCGTAAAAGATCCTGGCAGAGGGAAAACAGGACAGCAAGAAAGTGCTAGAGCGTCCTGAGCAGATGAGACGCTGGGGAATTGCTGCTAAATTATGGGAAACTCACTTCTAGTGTCTCGAAGCAGCAGTGAATTTTACTTTCTTCGGGGCTGTTTACACGACACACGGTTTCAACTAAAAAACATTTTATCGTTAATTTACACGAAAAAACGGGATTCAGCGTTTTGTACATCGTTAACATGACAGCGATGTACAAAAAAACGGATTTTTTCGTTGTCATAATGATCCCGTTTACAAGGATCTGTGAAAAAACGCGACTAAAACGCTGTATTATTTATGCCAAGCCAGTAGGTGGCGGTGATTTGCATTTTTGTAGTTTACGATATCGTTTTCAAAAATTTGCGTTTTCAGTCACCCCAAAAAGCATGTAAATGAACGGGCAAAACGCATAAGACGTTTTCTGTTTTTATTTGAAAACGCTGTCGTGTAAACATACCCAAAGTGCAAGTTTTTGAAAACAATACCGTTATCTATAAAAACGCAAATCTGTGAGAACAGTGAACAGTGTGTTCAGTCTGTGTGTTTCTTGACATAGTCACATCGCCATCTACTGGCCTGGCAGCGTTTTTAGTCGTTTTTCACGGATCATTGTGAACTTGGAACTCCGTTTTTAGTACTATTGTTGTCATGAAAACATACCATAAATATATGTTATAAAAAATACCACACACACACATGTGAAAATGCAAGAGTAATTACTTTTAAAGCGCATTCAAGGAACGTTCTCAGACCTTTGGCTAACATTCTAACACAAGAGTCTCAAAGTTCTGAACAAACGTTCATCCCAGTAACATTAATAGAACATTCAGTTTTAGAAGTATCTGCTCTTAAAAAATATTCTCCAAATAACAGTTAAACATTATTCATACATTAGGTCATGATGGTTTTTTTTTGTTTTTTTTCCTGAAACAATTGAGTTGGATATTTATCAGAGTCCTGCTTTAAAGAGCTCGAGTATTTAAAGAGACAGACGGCAAAACTGCAATATATAGGGGAGCGCGGGGCACAACTTAACACGGGGTTAGTTGTAACACGCTTGTTTTAAATACTTCCGCACATGCTTGGATGACGGAACTTTGTTTATTTACTAGTTGCCATATCAACACTATATAGAAAAAAAAAATCTCCGCCAAAATTATTTTTTTTTTGGAAGATATCCATAGATATTTATTAAACCATAGCAAAAGTAAATTTCTTACTTAAGTTTAATTTTTCATCTCTATTTTTTGTGTTTATTTAAAATAAGACAAATCTGATATTATTTTAATCTCCAAGATGTTATTTAACAGTTGAGATAGTTATTTTAATGCTTCGCTAACTAGCAGAAGACACTAGCAGGGTTTAAATCCCAGTTGTGCAGGCGAGGGCATGTTGTAACACTGCGTTACAATGTGCCCCTATTAGAAATATTCTATTATATTCTATATTTTTATTAATTTTATTGAGAAAACGTGAGAGAAAAAAGGTGAATAAAGACTGAGAGTCAATGTTCAGAAATTACTAATTATTTATTTGTTTTTGAACTATGTTGTATAGCTGTGTTTTCATGTGTTCGTAGTCAAAACTCAAAAATGAGTTTCTATTTAATTATTAAAAATTGCCATTATTTTATAGGAAAAAGTTTTTTAATTGTATTTTATTTAGAAAATATTTTAGTTTGTTTTGTATATTTTTTTTATTAGATCAGATAACATTTTAAAGCTGCCATATGTCATGTTACAATGTGCCCCACACGTTACAATGTACCCCCACCCTATGGGGCATGTTGTCACATTTCACTTCCATTCTTTCGGGGTATATCAAGAAAAAAAGTATATACTGTATTAATAAAACAAAAACACATAATTGTACTAGACATGTGGGAAATTAATGTGGGAAAAAATAAATACTCTGAACCATAAGTAGATTTACACAAACTGAGAAAGTCAAAAAACGTTAGGTTGTGCCCCGCTCTCCCCTATATATATATATATACGATAATGTCCACTGGTTTCGGACACAACTACAAATGGGTGTTCCCTCAAATAGTGCCCTATTAACGTTATGGGGCTGTTTTCAGACACAGCCCATGTTTTCAACACTGTTCTGAAGTGTGTGAGATCAACAGGGACCTCTAGTGTGGAACTGCAGCATTACAGCCCAGAGTCACCAGTGTCCTAATTCATTATTCATGATATATAATGAGAAAAACTGAGAATGATCTTCATATGAAGGTTAAGTATTTATAATATAATGGATATTCAGTATAAGCACCACAGTAAAACAACTGAGTCTTAATATAACCAAATACCAGAAGTCTCCACAAAACATGTTTTTTTCTTCTTCTAATGTTCAGTGGTGAAAATTGTCACATGACACAGTAAAAATGGTTGGAAACATTTTCTTTTTGTTATACATTAACTTTTTATTATTTAGGTAGGCCTATAATTTTTTAGCAATTATTTTAACATAGTTAATATTTGATATGTACAGGAAATTTATATATTTGTATATTAAAATATAGAAAATGTACAAAAAAATAATATACTCAACATATATTTAAACTATTTAATTATATAGTTGATACAGTATATGAGTCTACACAGACACACACACACACACACACACACACACACACACACACACACACACACACACACACACACACACACACACACACACACACACACACACACACACACACACACACACACATGCATACTTATCATTTATGGGTACTCCTTAACCTATACTTTATATGGTTAATAATAAACTCACAGTAATATTTAACTCAGGGTTAGGGGTTCAGTTATAATCTACAAATCAATAATACCATACATACCATAATCTGCCTGCATGTCCCCTTGTTGGTTCAGTTGTGTCCAGTCAGGCAACTGTTCAATACTACCACAAGAGGGCAGAAGACTCATTGAGAATGTGTCTTGTTTAAAATAAGGCCTTATAAAGTACAACCATTTTCATTATAATTAGTGAAGTGACACTAGAGGCTCCAGATGTGGCACGTCATGTGACTCACACTATCTATTTGAAATAAAAAAAATAACTTTAAATTAATTAATTTATAAATTTAAAATACATGTTTTTAACAAATGCATATTGTTTAAAAATAAATTAAGATAAAACGTAAATAAATGCATAAAATAAATAAACATATACATTGTCGAATGCCTCAATATTTTTTTTTTTTAATAAATATTTTCCCATTTTAAATAAATGCATTTTTATTTTAAATAAATAAATACTTTTTTAATAATTACACACAAAATAAGTATATAAATACATTTTAAATAAATATTTATATTTTTAACATAAATGTTTAAGTAAATGGTTTTTAAATGAATAAACAAATATTTTAAATATTTATTTTAAACAAATACATTTAAAACATAAATAAATGTTTAAATAAATTAATATGTATTTAAATAAAATGTATTTTGAATAAATAAATACTTTTTAGATAATTACACAAAATAAGTATATAAAATATATTTTATATTTATAATTAACATTTTTAATTTTGTTTACATAAATGTTTAAATAAATATTTTTAAATAAATAAACAATAAATATTTTTTAATAAATACATTTAAAAAATATTAAATAAATGTTTAAATAAATGAACAATTTATGTATATAAATAAATACAGATACATTTTTAAATAAATAAATAATATTTTTATTTAAATAAATACAATTTTATTTCAAATAAATAAATAAATACTTTTTAATAATTACACACAAAAATAAGCATATAAATACATTTTAAATAAATAAATATTTATAAATTTGACAGCTGGGGTCATGATGGCATAGAGACGTCAACTTAAACTACTTTTAATAAATAAACTTTAAATAAGTTTTCTAAACTCTGACTAGGGTTCATAAGTCTATGGTAGTAACCAGCAGTCTGGCGTTGGTGTGATCGACCCACGTCAGGCCTCTCAGAGGGGGGCACATCACAGGGCCCGTCCCCACCGGGACCACATCAGGGGGGGCACATCACATGGCCCGTCCCCACCGGGACCACATCAGGGGGGGCACATCACAGGGCCCGACCCCACCGGGACCACATCAGGGGGGGCACATCACAGGGCCCGACCCCACCGGGACCACATCGGGGGGGCACATCACAGGGCCCGACCCCACCGGGACCCAGCGAGGGGGCGTTTATGGTTTTATAACCGGTGCTGAGAGCAAACACATTTATCCCAAATGTAGCTGACATCCATCAGAGAAAGGCAATGAGGATCTGTGGGTATGAAGATATATATATATATATATATATATATATATATATATACAATATATTTTTAATACATTTATTAAAAATAAATAAATATGTATATGAATATATAAATATGTTATTATGCAAATAAGTATATAATATTTTTAATAAATAAAAGATTTTTGTATTTTGTTTAAATAAATACATATTTTTTATTATTTTAAATAAATCATTTAAAATGAATATTTCAAAGAATTAAATAAATAAATAAATAAATAAATATTTTAAATGCATACTTATTGCAAATACATTTATAAGAAATAAATATATACTTTATAAAATAAATAAATACACATATATTGAAATAAGTATATAAATACATTTATTAACGTAGTTATTTTATGTATTTTGTTTAAATAAAGACTTTTTATTTATTTAAATGTTAAAATATTTTTATTATTTTAAATAAGTAAATACTTGAAAACAATTAAATGCATAAAATAATACATATAAATACATAACATTTTTAAAACAATTTTTTAAAAAGTTTTAAATACATAAAAATTATGTATTTAAATTAAATACATGTATTTATGTATTTAAATTACACCCCCCCCCCACACACACACATTCTACATCGCTTTCTATGCTATTGTTTTGTTTTTGCTTTTTTCTCTGTTTATATGTGGACAGTTTTCATGGCATCTGTCTGTATAGTTCATGTGAGCTTTGATATGTTCCTGGTATGATAAATAATAATAAAAAATTGATCAAAAAAAAAAAAAAAAAAGTTTAAATACATTTTTTTTTTTTAAAAATCAATAAATACTTTTAAATAAATCATTGCACTAAAATCTCTTTTACAGCTGCATGCCATGTTGTAATGATACACAGGCGCAAACTGTGTAGGGGTTTTGAGGGGGAAATCCGAGCGGCCGGTCACGTGATCTGGAGCGGCTCGCGGCCCTAGTGCAGTTGTTTAGTCTAGACCTCTCAGTCTCATGCGGGGCTCATGGAAACATCTCTGGTGTTTAGATTTTACTCGAGCAAACGAGTACAAGGTCTGAGTGACTTCATTCCGACTCAAACAAGCTTGTCGAGGACAGAATCACTTCATCTGTGTATGACATCTCACACATGTGTGTTTATTTAGTCTTTGAAGGATCAAAGGTTTATTAGATATGATGTATTAGACTATTGATCAAATGTTTGTGCACGGGCAAATGTTGTTTCATGCTTTACAGGGTTTAAGTTGTTATTGGTTCTATTTTAGTCAAGCTTAATCAATCTAAAGGAGAGTGTTTGATTAAAGCCACACTGTAATAATATACTGTATTCACATCATAATGCACAGACATTGTTTTGTCTGTATGAATCGATTCTTTACTAGTTTTGTCTGAAATGCAGATTACTGTTGGTTAGTTTTATCTCAGTGTGCACTTACTGACCTCAGATCAGTCGAAGCCTGTGAAGCAGAAGTGGACGTGTGTGAGATTACCCATGATTCTCTGGGGCAGCAGTCGCTGTGAAGAACTAGAGATGGAAATAATAGAGATTTATCATCATGCGTAACCAGACATTCACAGGCCAATCCAAACACTCTTCCTCTGGGATTGTAACTTTCCTTGCAAACAAACAGCAGGCCAAGACTAAGAGAGATGTAGAGCGAGCGTATAATAATCCAGAAGACACACTTATAAAACAGCAGATCTAATAAAGATATAAACTTGAGTCGTGCCGAAAGCTCTTAGTTTGTTTTCTGCAATGGATCAAATGCAACAGTGATTGTCCTCATAAAAATGAATGATTGCACTTCTAATGGTTTATAGTGAGTGAAATCATGACATATTAAAGATGGAATATTTAATTACAATGTAACAATTTAACTAAAAAAAGGAGAAGAAGAGCTTCTACTATTAGATGAAGTCCACTAAATGACAGATTTCTGGATTTCTTAAATTAAGGAGTAATATAAATGTGTAATAATGTCAGATATAATGAAGATTTTATTTCGACTCTTAGTATTTTTACTAAATATTATGTTAGTGTTCATTTAAACAAATCAATTTGACATTTTAATGTTAATATTCTTTCACTTTTTGAATTGTTCTATGGTGTGTGTGTGTGTGTGTGTGTGTGTGTGTGTGTGTGTGTGTGTGTGTGTGTGTGTGTGTGTGTGTGTGTGTGTGTGTGTGTGTGTGTGTGTGTTTGTGTTGCTTCAGTTTTAACTATTTTAATACAATTATTTAAATACAATCATTTAAATTATATACATATACAGTTATACAAATTATACATTATTCTACAAAAATACAATCCTTTAAAATGTGTGTGTGTGTGTGTGTATATATATATATATATATATATATATATATATATATACATACATATACACACACAAACAATTTTAAGTAAACTATTCATTTAACTAATCATTTAAATTATATATAAAATTACTTATATGTATTATACATAAATTTTTTATTAAATTGTTGTAATAATACAATAATTTAAACTGTATATACATTTTTTTATATCTTTTTTTATATTTACTATACATGTATACACAGAATTTTATTTGAATTAAAATGCAATCATTCGAATTTTATATACAATTATATATATATATATATATATATAAAATTATTTATTTATTTATATTTATTACACATGTATATACACACAATTTTATTTAAATTAAAAATGCAATCGTTGGAATTTTATATACAATTAATTAATTAATTACATATATATATATATATATATATATATACAATTTTACTTAAATTATTGTAAAAACTATAATAATTTAGATTGTATATATATGTACATGCACAAATGCAAAAAATAAAAATGGGTGTATATATACACAATAATAAAATGCATGCATGCATAAATAAATAAAATAAATGCATGCATGCACTTTATTATATACACCCACATTTTTTTTGCATTTGTGTGTATACATATATATATATTTATATAATTTAAGTTATTCCTTCTGAGTCTCACAGTGGTTGATTCCAGGTAAAGTATCATCATTGACCAATAAATACCAAACAAAAAAGTTGAGCACTATTGTAGATATTACTGTAATCAGGAAATAAAGCTGTTACTTAACATCAG
>CM040841.1:25662120-25664620 GCA_022828995.1 Vimba vimba | reverse complement strand
TTGATCCAATCGAGTCCACTTGCGTCAGCTGATGGTTGTTTGGAAATGTTTTGGACTAGTTTTTATGGCCTTTAATCTTTGGGAGAGACTCAGACGTGTTTAACGGAGTTGAGCTGCCCTTCAACGAATTACTTCATCCGCCAGACACTAAACATTATTCAGCATGAGTGGAAAATGGCTTGTGGGAAAAAACAAACAAGGGAGATGCAATCCAGACAGCTTTGAGCGGCATATCAAGACAAGATATTGATTGTGCAAGCTGAATAGAACAATGACTATGTCACAATGATGATTAAAAACAAATAAATCAATGAATAAACACACAGGCCCTCATCAGATTAAAAGTAGTCCAGATAGAGTCTGCAAAAATTATGTTTTTTAGTACAAATATCTTTACCTTCTTAAAACAAGATTCCTTTACTTGAGATGCTAAATGACAAGATATTCCGACTTATTTTCTGGAAATGAATGAATGAAATTGAAGCGAGTTTTTGCTGAAAACAAGAACAAATATCTGTACCATCTGGAAAGTGAGCGGGGCATGAGCTAAGCTCATGAATATTAATTTTGTGATGCCATGATTTGCAAAGACAGACCTTTGTAGGTGGGAGAATAAAATGGAATGGGATGAAATGCAATGGAATAGAATAGAATAGAATGGAATGGAATGGAATGGGATGGGATGGGATGGGATGGGATGGGATGGAATGGGATGGGATGGGATGGGATGGAATGGAATGGAATGGAATGGAATGGGATGGGATGGGATGGAATGGGATGGGATGGGATGGGATGGGATGGGATGGAATGGAATGGAATGGGATGGGATGGGATGGAATAGAATAGAATAGAATGGAATAAAATGGAATAGAATGGAATGGAATAGAATAGAATGGGACGGAATGGAATCAAATGGAATATAATAGAAAGGAAAGGAAAGGAAAGGAAAGGAAAGGAATAAAATAGAATAGGATAGAATAGAATAGAATAGAATAGAATAGAATAGAATAGAATAGAAATGTGTGCAAACCACGTATCACATCCACACACATCTTATCTCCTCCCTAATTAAAGTAAATGCTCTGAAACTGAGTAAAAACGAAAGGCCCCAGGCAGGACCAGGTCTCCCACCGAGCGTCCAGGAAGAGTCTTTATTCTTCGCCGCAGGGTTTGGGCAGTAACATTTTTAAGGGGTTTTTCCATGTGTCGTCCATCCCTAATTGGAAAGAGGTCATGCCACCATCTGATTTCAACAGTTCAGGGTGTCTACGCGGACCTTTAATGTCCGTTTCCTTGCAAAGAAACTCAACATTCAGCATATCACAGATTAAAAGGGGAGCAAATGGAGACTGAAATATATAGAAATATATTGATTTATATTTAAAATAAAGCAAAATAAAACATTTTCATGGCTGGAAAGAAATAAATGTTACACTTTATTTTAAGGTGTCTGTGTTAAAGAGTAATTATACATTTAGGTACTGAGTAATAATAATTAACTATATGTACTTACTATAGGGTTAGGGTTTAGTTTAGGGTTAGCTGCATATAATTATGCATAATTTATCATTATTACTATAGTAACTAAATGTAACATGTGTAACAACGACTCTTTAAAATAAAAAGTGTTACCAAAATATGAATGACTGGTAAACGTTCTTGACTTAACCACCATTTTGCATTTGGTAATAAATAAGGACATTTTTGGACCCGGTTCTCTTATTCTTTGCCAGCCATAGTGTCAAATCTATCGCCCACGATCGAACCACAAACCAGAGACTGTGCCAGAGACGAGCTAGTAAGAACGCTGATTCATTATAATTCATGATCTAAGCAGGGCAAGTCACGGCAAACCCGGTTTAACAGTGCAATCTAGTCAGACAGAGGCAGAGATGCTCTGACAGATGATTAACAACCTAAAACGCTTCAAATTTGTCGTAAAATGTAACAAAACTAGTTAAAGGCACAATATGTAACTTTTTTGCTTTAAAAATAGCAAAAATCACTATATCTATGTTATATATATTTTTTTAGTTGTGTACTTACATTATCCCGACTGTTTCCAACAACTTTCAAACCAGGAGAAATTTTAATTTAATTCGAAGACACGGCACGTTTCTTTATTTCAGTTTTGTCGCAGTCAATGGCGTCATATCCGCGTTGTCCCTGGTTTCCGCTCGTGCTGCCATGGTAACCAGAGCTATAAACCAGAGCCGTCTGATAGTAACCAAGACGACAGACGTGGACCACTGTAGTTCGCAATGTCTATTTGCACGCTGTTGTTGTTTCGTTCAAACATTATGAACCATGGCAAGCAGACTTTGGATAAAAAAGGAGAACTAAAACGAGAATCAATATCAGCGCGGTGTTTTCGAGATGCCGAGAGCTCCCATAGACAGTATATAAACGAGAGCTCCACGTCCGAGACTTCGACCGCTCCTACATGTACTTTATTAAACAGGTGAGCACATTTACATAAAACTAATCAATGTTATATAGT
>CM040841.1:25652120-25657120 GCA_022828995.1 Vimba vimba | reverse complement strand
AAATGAGCTGTTTCCGCTGGGTCCTAAAGTCAGTTCACTTCAGAATGCATTCAGATACACATGTAGACATTATAAAATAATTTTTTTGGTATAGTTTTAGCATTTTTTCGTTTGAATTTTGAGTATTTTTAGGTTTTTCTATGTGTCCTGAAGCATTCCTCACATTTCATTCATTCATAAGGGGGTCAAATTGACCCGCGAGTGAAGGATTTGTTACTTTTTTTACATTTCAACCACAAAACTCCTCGAATCAATTACATTTTTTTTTGTGTGTATTCGTGGTTCAAGTGTGACAAAAGTCCTGGGGTCTTGGACCCTTCTGATGAACACTCAATTTAAAAAGGAAAAAGAAAAAATTAGTTTCGGGTCAAAATGACCCGGCCTCAAGTCGCTCTAAAACTAAATGACTTTCTTGGAAGTGCAATTTTCACAAAATAGCGACTCAAATCTCAGTCTGTTCCTGTCATGTGACTTAAAGAAAACTGTGATTACAGTGCACAAGTATGGACAACTTTATCATACTTTTATGCTGCTTTTTTTGTCCTGCTTTTTTTGTCTGTTTTTTGCTTGAAATAATTTTTGCACTGCAAAAAAATATATTTTTCTTTTTATATTTTTGTCCTGTTTTCCAGTACAAATCTCTGAACATTCATAAATCAGGATAGATTTACTAAAGATATTAAGTCTTGTTAACTGAAAAATAAATCAAAATTAAGCGAGCTTATGCTTAAAACAAGAAATATCTGCCAGTTTGATCAGAAAAAATAAACTTTTTTCAAAGGGAAAATGACATGTTTTCCACATTCAGATTTATGCTTTTGCTCTGTAAAGATGATTTATCACCAACAATGTGCGTTTGAGTCCAAGATGTGTCTTTATCTGTTTCTGGGAAATCAGCCATGATGCTTATTGTCTGTCTCTGTCTCTCTCTCTCTCTCTCTCTCTCTCTCTCTCTCTCTCTCTCTCTCTCTCTATAAAGCCAAAACAATCTCTGTAACCTTAAATTATACGCTTATCTCTGTAAAGCTGCTTTGAAACAATCAACATTGTTAAAAGCGCTATATAAATGAAGATGACTTGACTGGACTTGACTCTGGTAAGAAAAGGATTTAGTCATTTTCAGATCAGATCATCAAAGATCTGGTGAAAGTAAAGAACGCACTTCTGTGTGTCTGTGTCTTGACTCAGTGAACTACCTCACTCTCTGCTCCCTACATAGTCAGCTGACTTCTAAGAAATAGAACCTTATAAGTAAGTGATTTGGAACGCTCTACACACTGCAATATAATGTGGAGCGCAAAAGATTATATATAACATAATATGAACTTGTATATATATATATATATATGTATAATGTTTAATTTGAATATGTCTGTATAATATACTAAAATATATATATATATATATATATATATATATATATATATATTGATAAATAGATACGTCTAAAATAATAAATTATAGTACATTAATATTTATTAAATTATATATAATTAATTAATTAATTTACAATTATATATATAGATTAAATATTCAAAAGAAAAAAATATATACATCTTATGTAATAATACTTTATTAATTATATATATATATATATATATATATATATATATATATATATAATTATCATTATTAATAAAGTATTATTACATGAGGTGTTTATAAATGAAGAAGTAAAGGTTGTTCACTCGGATCAGCAGTTCTTCCTCATCTCTGAGCCCATGTGTTTCTCTTCTTCTTCTGCAGATGTGCTGCGAGTGCTGTTCGCTCGGCCGGGCGGCTCAGGAGCAAGGCCTGTCATGTGACCTGACGCTCGCCGTGGGGTACCAGTGCGGTGTGGTGTCCCGGGCCTGCTGTGTGGACCGCCAGCCCAACACACTCACCAAACCCACACCGGGTGAGAAGAACAAACAAACACCACACTGTCCTGATGGAAAACAGGGAAACAAACGAGTTGAAATCATCATGGTTATGACAGCACAACCTTCCTTAAAGGGATAGTGCACCCAAAAATCCGTCTCCATTGAGTTTGTATTGTGTGAAGCTGCCTCCTCGTCATTTCTGACTTATAACAAAAAACAGAACAATGTCTAAAAGCTGCTATGTAACAAGGTGTACAGCAAACAAGCTAAAAAACCCAGAAATAAGTTTTTATAAACTGTCGACCCCAAAAAAACTAGCGTTTAAGGACACAGAAGTGGATACAGGCAATAAGACGTGAAGCATCAGCTGGAAAGAATTGGTAAATTTTGGGATCCTGACTAAAAATACACTATGTGTGCAGTAAACATTTTATCACTGGTATGTCAAATATCCAAATATCTTCTTTATATATTATATTTCTGTAAGCTAAGCTATTCTGTTGCCGATTACGTTCCCCTCAGTGGGTGTGTCATGGACTGCTCTGAGACAAGAAGGTTGAGGATCTCAAATGCAGTATTTATTTAAAGGGTTATCCACAATCGTGATCCAAATCCAGGCAAGTATGATATTACATTTGACACTGAAGCTTCAAAGCTTCAAACTTTTTGGAAGTTTTAAGTCCATTTACTAACAGTTTTTCTAAATATAATAATAAATAAATAAAATATAAGCCTATAGCCTATGTTACATGATCATATATTCTGACACATAAACAGCATAGAAACCATTAGACCAACATTTGCTTGCATCAAGCAACTCTGTTGGAATTTTTATAATTAGTATTAATATAATTGTTACATTTATTTTATTGCCACACTTCAATATGTTAATTATATTATCAGAAAACTGAACATTTAGCGTTGTCAGGCTTTTATTTGTGCTTAATGGATGAAACAACGGCGCTGCGCACTCGGCTGCTCATAAACATGGCTGCTATAAATTTGACTTGCCACAAGATGGCGCCGTTTTCGACACTCTTGATGCTTTGAATCTCTTCCCGAAACATTCAGTGCTTCATGAGGCTTCATTTGCCTATCCCTAGATCATACACAAACAAACAATTCAAACAATACCAGATAAAGGCTGAGGCAAAGAGGGAAATCCGAGGGGACAGGCAGAGAATCAAGAAAACCAGGAGACGGGAGACATAGGATACAAACACGCTCAGAAATGCAGTGAGACACGTACACAAGACTTCGCAGAGAATGAATGAGAAAACCAGGCTTCTATGGGGTGAGCTAAACAAGATAATGAGACACAGGTGAATGTGATAATGGATGAAGAGTCCGGGCAGTGAGTTATGGGAAATGTAGTTTGTGAGGGAATGGCAATAGTCTGGTGTGGAGTGCCCTCTGGTGGCTCTCAAGGGCACTCCAGCTGGTGACCGTTACAGGGTGTAAGCAGAGAATGTCTAATAAGGGGAGAACTTCCACTCTCAGTAAACTTCCAGCTTCTGAACTGGTTGCAGTTCCACTCTGGCTCCACATGAGGGCGCTCACAGGACGAGTGCAGAATGAATGGAGGTCTATGGCGCTATACCCCTCAAAATCCACTTTTCTCAGGATATAATTTTGTGTCTAGTCATTTGAGTGTTGTATTCGAAAGGAGATGCAAAGAAATTACACATTTCTGGGTGTTAGATTTTTTAGAGTCACTTATTTGCTTGAAAAAGTCTTTTAAAATGTCAACGACGTCATACACATCTTACGACCAGAGATACTGCTTTACGGCAATCCTTCAGTCACTTTGGTGCTTTCGCGCTCTGCACTTTCTTTTCTCTCGAGGCATCGACAACACAGCTGACACAGGTAAACACACAACACAGCTGACACAGGTAAACACACAACACAGCTGACACAGGTAAACACACAACACAGCTGACACAGGTAAACACACAACACAGCTGACACAGGCAAACACACAACACAGCTGACACAGGTAAACACACAACACAGCTGACACAGGTAAACACACAACACAGCTGACACAGGTAAACACACAACACAGCTGACACAGGCAAACACACAACACAGCTGACACAGGGAAACACACAACACAGCTGACACAGGCAAACACACAACACAGCTGACACAGGTAAACACACAACACAGCTGACACAGGCAAACACACAACACAGCTGACACAGGTAAACACACAACACAGCTGACACAGGTAAACACACAACACAGCTGACACAGGCAAACACACAACACAGCTGACACAGGTAAACACACAACACAGCTGACACAGGGAAACACACAACACTGCTGACACAGGTAAACACACAACACAGCTGACACAACACAGCTGACACAGGGAAACACGCAACACTGCTGACACAGGGAAACACGCAACACTGCTGACACAGGTAAACACACAACACAGCTGACACAGGTAAACACACAACACAGCTGACACAGGCAAACACACAACACAGCTGACACAGGTAAACACACAACACAGCTGACACAGGTAAACACACAACACAGCTGACACAGGTAAACACACAACACAGCTGACACAGGGAAACACACAACACAGCTGACACAGGCAAACACACGTGCTAGAAGAGTTTTTGTTTTGTTTGTTTCTGGTCCCGCTTCGGACGCCACGATGCCATCAAGCGGTATCTCTGGTCGTAATCAGTCCTTCACTGACCAATCAGCGTTCATTAGCAGAATGCTAGCGTGTTATGGGCAACAACAACTCAACCTGTAAGAAATCGAAAGGACATAAGTACTCGTTCATTCAACTTTCGACCTATAACCCATGTTGAACTTGCAAATCCTACAATCAAATCTGAGATTTCTCAACGGCAATCGGGTGAAAGAGACACATTTAGCCGTCTAGCTCCATAGACTCCCATTCAGTCTGCACTCATGGGTGATCGCCCCCAGTGGAGCTCTGGTGGAACTACAACCAAAATTCAGTACAATAGGACTTAATAGGGAGTGGCCAGGCTCTCCATAGACGGGCTCTGGTGTAAGTTAGTTCTCAGAGTAATATGTCATGTTGCGCTTGGTCTCAATTGTCTGTATCCATTTTTGTGTCCTTAAACACTCATTTTTTGGGGTCGA